>SNQJ01S0046031.1:54032-85998 GCA_010110895.2 Picea sitchensis
TAGAGCTCCAAAGAAACAAAGAGATGGACAACAAGAGAAAAATCAAGAAGCAAATGTAACATGTGATTTGTTACAATATTCTTTGATTCTTTTTGTAGATAATATTTCTAAGTCTTGGGTAGTAGATTCAGGGGCTTAATTTCATGCCACACCCCATAGGAAACATTTTCTAGATGATATTTAAGGTGATTTTGGACAGGTTCATTTGGGTGATGATGCACCATGCAAAATTGTTGGAATGGGTAAGGTACAAATAAAGCAAAATAATGGAAACCAATGGTTATTGAAAGAGGTAAGACATGTATCCAATCTAAGGAAAAATCTAATTTCAATAGGGTAGTTGGCAAGTGAAGGTTGTATATCTATATTTATAGATAAGGCATGGAAGGTCACCAAAGGATCACTGGTGATAACAAAAGCAGAGAAGGTAGGTACATTGTATTTATGTACTAGTAATACTAACTCTTCTATCTCTTTAGCTTCTACAAGAGTGGATACAACACTATGGAATCATAGGCTTGGACACATGAGTGAGAAGGGGATGAAGATACTTCACAAAATAAATTTGTTTCCGGATCTTAAACAAATTGATTTGGATTTCTGTGAGCATTGTGTTTGTGGAAAACAAAAGAGAGTCATATTTATCAGAGTTGGAAAAGAAAATAAGAGTGAAAGGTTAGATCTTGTGCATACATATGTATGGGGACTAGATCATGTATCATCTCTTGGTGGCTCTCATTATTATGTTACTTTTATTGATGATGCAACTAGAAAAACTTGGGTTTATTGTATTCGCCAAAAAATGGTGTTTTTGATACTTTTAAGAAATGGAAAAATTTGGTTAAAATGAGACATGAAAAAGGTTGAAGTGTCTCAGATCAAACAATGGAGGCAAATATTGCAACAAGGAGTTTTATGATTACTGTTCATACCATGGGATTTGTAGAGAGAAAACAGTTATAGGAACACCACAAGAAAATGGTGTGTCATAAAGGATGAACATGACAATCATGGAGCGTGCAAGGAGTATGAGATTGCATGCTGGGTTGCCCTTACAATTATGGGAAGATGTTGTAGATACTGTTGTTTATTTAATAAATAAAGGAGCTTCAAGATCTTTGGATGGTGGAATTACAGAGGAGGAATGGATAGGTAAAAAGGTAAACTATTCTTTTTTGAAGACTTTCGGTTGTGAAGCATTTGTCTATATTGATAAAGAAAATAGAACAAAGCTTGAGGCAAAATCCAAGAAGTGTACCTTTATTGGATACAATGTTAATGATTTCGGTTATCGCTTATGGGATCATGAAAATCAAAAAATCATTAGGAGTAGAGATGTCATATTCAATGAGAAGGTCATGTACAAAGATCAGTTGCAAGGAAAGAAATAGGAAAAAGAAAAACTAGAATACACAGTGCGTGATGAGATCACTGATTTTTTTTTTCCAAAGGTACCAGAAAATCAAAATGTACAACAACATGAGAAACAAGTACCTCAAACTCCTGCAAGTGTTTTTAGAAGATCTACCAGTTTAAGTAGATCCCCTAAATGATACTCTACTTTATTGTATTATTTATTGTTGACTAATTCTGGTGAACCAGAAAGTTATGAAGAAGCAATGCAGGTAGACACTAAAAAGAGGTGGGAGCAAGGCATTGTTACACATCAAAATGCCACTCTTAAATACCACACCCTAAGTGTCACAAGTGTCATAAAAGAGTCATATGCAACTTTCTAAGTGTCGCGTACACCTTGACACCATGAAATAACATATGTCACAATCCCTAGTCAATGTGGAGGAGAAATATATCATATGAAGGTCAACATACTATGTGCACATGAAATATTTATTAATATTCATAAAAAAGAAATTAATTTAGTGTGAGAATCCACCTCACATTTAGTTTCCTAATCTCAAGGAGAGGTTGGTAATCTCATGGATGGTTGAGATATTTTCTCAAACCAAAATCCTAATTTGGTGGATCTTTTGAGATATTTCCTCCTTAAAATCCTCAAGAGATATTTTTTCCCTAGGATCCTTGAGAGAAATTTTCTCCCTAAAAATCTTGGAGATCCCATTTTAGTGGATCTAGTGAGTGATATTCTCCATGGTGGTTAAGCCTCCAAATCTTATATAATGAGGGATTTCCATGGAGAAGAGGGAGTAAGTTTGGAGATATAAGACTTATGATTGTGGGATTCTTGCAAGGGTTGGATGAGGAGAGCTTGGAGGAGTTACAACTGACATCATTCATGGTTTGTAAGTTTTCTTTGTTCTCATTTAATATACTTGGCATATTTCCTTCAAGTATGTGGTTTCATGTGCTTGTCTATGTTTAATTTGATTTGCATAGATGAATTTTCTTTTCCTAATCCATTAGATTAGAAGGAAGTCACTTGTTTTTGCTGTTCATTGCAGGCATTGATTTGCGCCATAAATTGGATCAAGTTTGCAGATAGGAGCAGTTGGGACAGACGTCGTAAATAAAGTACATACTACTTTACCTTCTCCTCTCTTTTTTGATAAGCAAAATGAATTTATAGGAATGGTAGTGTCCAAATGATTGTTTCTGTCTTGGTTTAGGGGTCAATAATCCAAGGGAAAGTTCACTTGTCCATAGGGGAATATTTCCGTAACAAAAATTGGCAACTCCACTGGGGAAGGAAATTGAATTGTATTTCCTTGGATCATCTGAGATTTTTCCCACCTATAGATCTTAGTTTCTATTTGTTTCTGATCTACTTCCCTTTCTCTCTTCTTCATTGAAGATTTCACAGAGTCTTTGGATTTTTTTTTTTGAGTTTTAGCCTTTTTTTGAGTTTTTGGGAAGGGAAACGCTCCTCTACTGTGTCCACCAGAATGCTGATATAGGATCAACGCTCCCCTGTAGTGTATACCAGAGTGCTGTAGCACTCTATCCCTTTGGAAACATAAGTAATGATCTCCTTTTTTGGGTTTTTCTGCCCCTTTCTGCTCACTTTTTCTCAGTCTAATCCTGAGGGGATTTTTGCTAAGATATCTTTGAATACTCTTGAATTTGTTTTGCTAAGAGTTGGGCATTTATCACTCATTTATGTTTATCATTTGAGTCCGAAAATTTTCTCTTAGCAATGGTCCGCTTGGGTTAACATGATCCCTTGGTTCTTTTTTCCTTTTGAGTTTATCTGATCTTCGTCTTGTAAAGGTTTCAGATTGCTTGACTGTTTAGGAATTTTCATCAACTAAGGTTTGCAAAGGTTTCTTAGTATTTTTCTTGTCTTCATTTAAAACATCTCTCTTTTCTGGATGATTAGGACTCTTATGACAAACTAGCTTGATTTATGTTTCTTGTTGCTCATCGTTTGAGGATTTTCGTGAGTTTGTTTCTTCTTTCTCTTTTGCATCATTGAGTTCTCGATTGAACATGTTATCCCCTACTTGTTTTCTTTCAGTTCTCATCACTTTGAGTGTGCTTTGTTTGATTGCTTTTTTCCTCATAATTCTTTGTATTAAACTTAGATCTCTTTCATTTGAAAGTTAAGAAGTGAAAAATTTGCATATCTTCTTGAATAGTTAATCAAACGAAGAAATTTTGCATTCATTAGGAAGTTTGTTTTGACTTATGTTTTGGGAAAAAGAGCTAGTTTTGCATGCACATTTCAGTTTTTGGAAACATTTGCTTGGTATTTTGGCATCATATTGATCCCAAAAATTGAATTTTGCATTGTTTTGAGTGCTTTCTTGTGTTAATAAGAATACAACTTTTCTCCTTTCCATACATAGAATTCATCGAAAAAAAGAACTGCATATCATTCTTTTGCATTCTATTGGAGTCGAGTCTCTTGCTCATCATTAGTTTCATCTCCATGAACCCTTTGAGTTAAAATCCATTAAAATAAAACACACTCTAATAAAATCAACTCAAATATTTTTTGTTTTTAGCACACCAACGATAGCTTAGGACTAGCTTCTTTGGACTAGGGAAGTGAGTAAAATGTCCAAGACTACTAAACAGACTGTAGAACACTAAAGAGTGTATAAATATGACTTTCGTATAAGCATAGACGGGAACCCCTTCTTACATAGGGGCTAAACACGAGGTCGCGTGCAAGAGAGTAGCAGAGATTACCCCCCCCCAAAGCTTAACCAAGCGTAGTGGACAGATCGTATATTGGGGGTTATTCTTAAGAAACCACTGGCTTCATTTGGTCTTGGTGCTTCATGAACTCCAAATCCGTCCAGGGTCCTCTGGATTCCTATCAGTCCACTTGTCTTCCGTTCTCTTGAAGAGATTCAGACTTTGATATCCTTCCCATACGTTCGTTCATGACTTTCGAAGGTTGACTACGAGTTGGTAACCTTAGTGGCCTTTCCTAGGTACCTACAGAGATGACTGTGGGGGGATTCCCATGGTACTTGGGGTAGAAATCGTATCACACTCTCAATACCCTTGGAGGGTGATCCCGCAAAAGTGAGGGTTTCTTGCATTGAGAAGGGATGTTATGTGGTGGTCGGGGTAACTTCTTCTCACTTCGTCACTGGCGGCTTGATATCTCATCTTTGAAAGATCCTTAAATCTGTTGTTGCTTGGTTGATTTATTTTAGTTTTCATAGGAGTGTGTTTCTTTGTATTTCATAGTTGGACTTAGGATCAGATTTTTCTCAATATACAAGGTATGTAACCAGACACTCAATAACCTCAAAATAATATTTCTTACGAAGTAGTGATCGCAGATCACACTTCTGAAACCGGGAGTGTCTCTCCTGGAAGTGTCCATCACGTTGAAGAACCAATCCCAACCTTCGTAGAAAGCTTGACATATTTTGTGAATCCTCCTTTTACTAATCCACTTGGCCAACCAATGTTTGATCCACCATCCATGAGATATGTTGATTCTTATTCTTCTTATCATTTACTGCTCGGTTCCACCATTACACCATCTTTTGGCATGAACCCACCGATTTTTTATTTTCCTGAAGGACTTGGGAATTTATATTTTTCCACAACTCCCATATTTTCTACTACTGGTGCTTATTCTTTACCAAAAACATCGGTGACCCAGGTGACCCTGACTCAACAACTTGTGCATTCATATCCTCTTGTACACGAGTCAGGTAATATTCATGCTTCATTTTTTCCACACATACACACACCAAGTGCTTTACTTGGTCGTCCCATCGATAGAATGGCCAAAAGTCAAGTCGTTCACACAACCATGGTTACACAAGATACTCAACCTCCATTTCACACATCAAAAATTAGTACTCCCTAGATTGGAGGTCAATCTTCAATGGGAGGCCAACCTTCAGCTGGGGCACAACCTTCAGTTGCAGGGCAAATTTTTATTGCGGGGAAACCTACATGGTTGAAACATCAACAAGCATGGGGGAAAACCACTCCTGCAAGTCCTTTTATCCCTAATACCACTGGTCTGTATCCTGGACATCCATATCGAGGAGTTGTGAATCCTTTGTGGACTCAATGTAATCCGACAAGCATTCCTTTGTACAGAACTATGCTCTATCAATCCGTAAACCCCGCGATTCAAACATAACAATCCTTTCCACCACCATACATAGGGGGACCAACGGGTCAACCACAATATGTAGGAGGTCCATCTGCTCAATCAAAGTACACAGGTGGAAAAACATGACAACCATCTTATATAGGTGGACAACCCGTACAGCCACCTTATATGGGAGGACCATCTAGTTTTTTCATCTTGCCACAACTTGGATATGATCCTACTGGTATTCCCACGTAATATGATTATCACCAATATCAACAACCTAACCAAAAACTATCATTCTTGGCTATGTTAGATCTGCCAGATTTGTCGCTTTTAACAAATGATCCCATCCTTCATGCCCCGTTTTGGCCCGCCATCCCTTGCCAAATTACTGTCCGACATTCTAAAATTCGACGAAAAACCTGGGGAATATCCTAACAATCATGTTATGAATTTCCACTTATGGTGTTCTTCCAATTCTTTGATGGGCGATTCCATTCGTCTTATACTTTTTCAAAGAACACTTACATGTGCTACAACAAAATGGCACATTGAACTACCGCGTAACTCTTTTGTTGACTTTAATTCTCTTGCCATGGATTTCCTGATGCATATTCAGTTTCCTATATGGTACAAGACCGGTACAAAACTTTTGACCTCTCTCTGAAAATCCTTTTCCACCCACATCTCTGATCATATTCATGAGTGGAGACGACGAAGATGGTTGATTAAAGCTCCAATTCTGGACCAATCCCTTGCGGATTGGTTTACAAAGTCACTCCTGCCTCCCATCACTCGCGATGTTGCTATGGGAAATGTAGTTAATGAGGAGAAGGATATCATCCGTGCACATTATTTGGAATTTTTTTACTCCCTGTCCAACAAACTTTACGATATGATCCCTATTGATCCTCATCCATCGAATGATTTGTCAAGGCCTGCTCCAGAATCTAGTTCTGTTCCAAACACCACAACTACTTCCTCTCCTGCTCAAACCTTTGAGGTGAATGCGGTCCAATCCAGTTCATCTCAACAATGAGGAGGTAGGAAGAAAAACAAGGGAAAATCCAAGAAACCTTCTAATGAGCAAGATAATCCTAAGTCTGCTGATACTCAACCGATAAGGAAACCTAAATATCCTTGTATGATTTGTGAGGAAGGCCATTACACAAAAGACTTCCCTCATTGTGAGGCTGTCACTAAATATCTGAAGGGTACCTACCAACCAGTTCAATAACAACATCTGGTTTCACAAAACCCCGTCCCTCAGCAAGGAGGCGACACAGGTCATTCCCACCATGGGGATGCTTCCACGAGCGCCTATGAGGTTTACATGTTTAAGATGATTAATGTCACAACTCGTGCAAATACTTATGACACTCCTCATAGTGATCAGACTAAAGGGAAGTCTATCGAACATCCTTGTAATTCTACCCCTCCTCCATATTCCAATCCTCTTCATATTGAGAAGCCAATCTCTGATGCGACATTGCGCCCGCCCAAGAGCGTAATTTGAAAAGTGACATTTAATCCTAATGCCTACACTGCCCAAAAATACAACATTTTTGAAGATTTGGACCAAGTGCCTTGCACTATGTCAACCCTTGAAGTTCTACAACACTGTCCAAGTCAACGTAGAACCCTGTTGTCAGCCATTGGAGCCATGGATCCTGAGGAGTTGAACCTAATTACATTTAATCTAGATTATTTTAAGGAGAAAGTCTCCCACCACTTAGCATTCCAAATTCAAGTTTTGGTTGGTGGAAAGAACATCCATCGTAYTGTTTTGGATGATGGATCTTCTACTTGTGTCATGTATTTTCCTTGTTGGAGAGCCCTTGGTTATCCTACACTWACCCSGTCCCCTACCACCCTGAAAGCGTTTGATGGACATGGTTTCCAACCTCACAGACTCTTKCAATCTTTCGCTGTGACTTTGAAGGGTAAGATTGTTTCGGTTGATATCGAAGTATTTGATGCACCCTTGGACTATAATTTGTTACTTGGTCGTATTTGGTTCTATGCAATGACTGACATCACATCTTTGGTGTTTCGTATCTTATTATTTACCCATCAAGGAAAGATTATCACTGTTCATCAACTTGAGTATACAACTCAATATCTCAACCATGTCGCAACAAATAATGTCCTTTTTCTAGGAAAAAATATTTTTGAGAGTGTACATGTAGGTCTTCTCAAGGATTCCCCCCTCATGGGGGTTTTTCCTTTGCTTGCTCCTCCCACCACACATTTTTCCACCTTAAACATGATTTCGAATCAGGTATGAAAATCCTTCGATTCATCTCATCCTTTGGTAGTACCTCATCTCGACGAGCATAGTTCATTTTCTCTGTCAAGATCGTTAAAAAATGAAACAAAACCCCCTTCGTTACAATCGATTCTCCCTCTGGATCGAGTACTTGAACCTTCTTTTCCTCTACCTAGTGAAAATGTTTCCATTAGTAACCATAAACCTAAACGATGAAAGAAGAAGAATTTCCAGAGGAAATGATGCTTGAGGGGAAAGCATCCAACCACTGGACATCATGCTGGAGAAACCACCAATTTCTGCCAAAGAAGTTGGGGGAAAACTACCTCTAGAGAGACACATTGCTAGGAGTGATCCTCATGAAGGTCATTCCCATTGTAAATTAGTAGTCTTTTTCTAGAACGAGCTTAGTCTTTGTTCTTTCTCATGCTCGTAAATACATGAGAACAAGTTACTGAGATTAGTCTTTGTTCTTTCTCATGCTCGTAAATACGTGAGAATAGGTTACTGAGTACACTTTTATCTTTTTTTCGGACTCATAAAATATATACAAAAAAAGAACTCTTTGGAGTCTCCTTTAAGCTCTTTTCAAACTCTCGAAACATGAAAAGATTGTCGAGTGATCTTGCTTCCTTTCACACTCGTTAAAATGTTTGAAAGGGTGTCTTTCGAATGATGGTTTATCCCTTTTTGGGCTCGTGAGACTAATTACGAAAAATGAACACTCTAATCAAACACGATTAGAAGATTTCTCCCCTGTATTGTTTTACACTTTTTTCGGGCTTAAGAGACTAAATTTATGAAAAAGTCATCCATGGAGTCACCTTTAAGTTCTTTTCAGACTCTTTAAATATGAAAAACCACCGATTTTTCCTTCTCTGGACTTGCTAAACTACACATTGAAGGACCCATATGGGAACAAACCCTTACTTCTTCTAGTTCATTAAATAAAGGAAGTGGAACTTACCAAAGGTGAGTTATATCGAGCATGTGTTACCCTCCTCGAGCTTGTTAAATGAAAAAGAGGTAATCATCTATCTGGGTTGGGGAAAAGTTGAAGGAAGTGGGTCAAGTTTTTGGGAATCCTTTATGGAAACTATTGTCACCCTTGAACATGGCACCTGTTTGTGTCTTGTCTTACGATTGGGTAATATGCTTGTCTCAGAGTCATAAAAATTCCATGTGTCGCCATAATTTTTCATCCAGTCGAAGAGTGCTCTTATTTCCGTCACATTACATTCTTGGTACTCGTCGAGTCAATGCTTCCAAGTCAGTTGTCATGCCTCATCATGTTCAAGGGAAGTTTAACTTCAAACCATCCATCTACAATATTTCCAGTTTCCATTTCCTGTGTCAGTCCATACTCATTCGATTAACCATCTTACATCACTTTCCTGTGTCAGTTTCATGTCGATGATGGGGGATACATCAAGGCCCTCCTTCGATGAGTCTTTTTCTGTCAAATTCAACACATCATCTGGGAATTAGAATTAGAAACTAGTTAGTACCTTGGTACCTGTATGCCTCAATGGCATGCTTCCTCGCTTCCGAAAATAGGTTTACATCATTGACATCTGATCGGATGATTCCATGAATGTTCGACCTTGACTCATTTATTCACATTCACTGGAATGTACTAGGGTACCTTGGGAGTCATTGACATGATTGGTGATTTCCCTTGCACTTGTTAATGGTTTACCTCAATGATCGGTAATCAAGTGGTTTCTACCATGCTCAACATCAAATCATAGATTCGTACCACATCGGAATTGGGATGAAGACTCTAGGCCAAGCGTTCACTCTATTATCTTCTTTGCCCAGGCTGCGAAGGATATCATTTGAGCATGCTGATATATATATATATATATATATATATTGTCACATAGATCCATATTGTATTGGTCTGTGGCTATGTTTTATCATCTCGTAGCTCCACTGTGTATTTTTCGTTGCTACGATCAGTTAATGTCATGGAGGTATGGATCCATATTGTATCTCTAGTGGCCATATCCTTAGTATTTTTCATGGATCTACAGTGTATTGGTCGACGACCATGCTTTGAGTCATCTTGTATTCCAAGCATAGGTATTCCTGCCTTGAAAATATAACATATATTAATATTGTTTGATGATTGTTTTCAACTTCTGCCAGGTTTTCCAACTCCACACCCTTACATTGAAGAATTTGTAAAGTGTTTCGGCCATCAGTTTCTCTTCTGACCTCACACTTTAGGGGGCATCTATTACACATCAAAATTCCACACTTAAATACCTCACCCTAAGTGTCACAAGAGTCGTAAAAGTGTTATATGCACCTTTCTAAGTGTCTCATACACCTTGACACCATGAAATAACATATGTCACAATCCCTAATYAATGTGGAGGATAAATATATCATATCAAGGTCAAAATACTATGTGCACATGAATTATTTATTAATATTCATAAAAAGGAAATTAATTTAGTGTGAGAATCCACCTCACATTTAGTTTCCTAATCTCAAGGAGAGGTTGAGAATCTCATGGATGGTTGAGATATTTTCTCAAACCAAAATCCTGATTTGGTGGATCTTGAGAGATATTTTCTCCTTAAAATYCTTGAGAGATATTTTCTTCCTAAGATCCTTGAGAGATATTTTCTCCCTAAAAATCTTGGAGATCTCATTTTAGTGGATCTAGTGAGTGATACTCTCCATGGTGGTTAAGCCTCCAAATCCTATATAATGAGGGTTTTCCATGGAGAAGAGGGAGGAAGTTTGGAGATATTAGACTTATGATTGTGGGATTCTTGCAAGGGTTGGACGAGGAGAGCTTGGAGGAGTTGCAACTGACATCATTCGTGGTTTGTAAGTTTTCTTTGTTCTCATTTATTATACATGGCCTATTTACTTCAAGTATGTGGTTTCATGTGATTTTCTATGTTTAATTTTATTTGCATAGATGAATTTACTTTGCCTAATCCATTAGAGTAGAAGGAAGTTGCTTGTTTTTGTTGTTCATTGTAGGCATTGATTTGCACTATAAATTGGATCAAGTTTGTAGATAGGAGTAGTTGGGAAAAACGTCATAAATAGAGTACATCCTACTTTACATTCTCCTCTCTTTTTCAAGAAACAAAATAAGTTTATAGAAATGGTAGTGTCCAAATTGTTGTTTCTGTCTTGGTTTAGGGGTCAATAATCCAAGGGAAATTTCACCTCTCTGTAGGGGAATATTTCCATAACAGGCATGAAAGAGGAAATGGATTCCTTGGTAAATAACAAGACTTGGGACTTGGTTCAGTTTCCTGCAAGAAATCGAGCATTGCAGAATAAATGGGCTTACAGGTTGAATGAAGAATATGGAGGCCAAAAGTAGTACAAGGCTAGACTTGTTTTAAAGGGGTTTGCAGAAAAGAAAGGTATAGATTTTGATGAAATATTTTCTCTTGTTATTAAGATGACTTAAATTAGGACTATTTTAAGTCTTGTGGAAGTAGAAGGTTTGCATCTTGAATAGTTAGATGTAAAAACAACTTTTCTCCATGGGGATTTGGAGGAAGAGATTTATATGCAACAACCACAGGGGTATGATGTCAAAGGAAATGAAAATTTGGTATGTAGGTTAAATAAGAGCTTGTATGGCATAAATCAAGCTCCAAGGTAGTGGTATTTGAAGTTTGATAGGTTTATGATAGAACAAGGTTATAATCGATGTCATTCTGATCATTGTGTTTATTTTAAAAGGCTAGAAAATGGAAGCTCTATTATCTTGCTCTTGTATGTAGATGACATGCTTGTTGCAGTGTCTAATATGCATATATAAATGTGCTTAAGAAGAAATGAGCTAATTCATTTGCGATGAAGGATGACATGCTTGTTGCAGTGTCTAATATGCAGATATAATGTGCTCAAGAAGAAATGAGCTAATTCATTTGCGATGAAGGATTTGGGTGCTGCAAAGAAAATCTTTGGTATGAGAATAACAAGAGACATAAAAAATCACAAATTGACATTGTCTCAGGGTGAGTACATAGAGAAGGTGTTGGAGATTTTTAGAATGTAGAATGCAAAACCAGTTAGTACACCTTTGGCCAACCATTTCAAATTAACTAAGGAAATGTGTCCCAAGACACTGGAGGAGATAGAATACATGTCTAGGGCCCCTTATTCATCAACAATTGGTAGCTTGATGTATGTGATGGTTTCCACAAGACCATATTTTTCACATGCAGTGGGAGTTGTGAGCATGTATATGAACAATCCAGGTAAAGAACATTGGGAGGCAGTAAAGTGGATTCTTAGGTACTTGAGAGTTATTGCTACTCATGCATTATGTTTTGGAGGTACTGACACTGTTCTACAAGGATATGTTGATTCAGATATGGCAGGTGATAAAGATAAAAGGAGGAGAACCACATGGTATGTTTTTATTGTAGGTGGACAACAATAAGTTGGATTTCAAAACTACAAAAGGTTACAAATAATTATGAAGGAATTGGGAAAGAAATAGGAGAATAACAAGTTGTACTGTGACAGTGAGAGTGCCATTCATCTTGCAAAGAACTCAACCTTCCATTCAAATACTAAGCATATAAATCTTAGGTACCATTTCATACGATCCATCTTGGAAGATGGACATTTGAAGTTGGAAAAGATACATACTATCCAAAATCCTGCAAACATGTTAACAAAGGGAATAACTAAGGAGAAACCTAGTTCCTTCTTAGTTTCAGTTGGTATTCAAGCATGAAGGTGAAGATGAGAAATTTTCCAGGTCCAAGGTGGAGTATAGTCTATCATGTACAACAACAATGGATTTATTGTGACCAGTCTCCAAGTGAGATATTGTTGGTTGTGGAGCCTGATTATCTTCCCGATTCAAAGGTTTGTTTCAGTCGTGCTTGCACCCCATTCCATAACAGGGGGTGGGGGTTGTGGCTGGGATTTCCCCCCAAAATATGTTGCCATGGGGATCCATGGGGGTGACGACAATTTTTGTAGCCCCCCTGGCATGAAGTTAGATGTCGGTGTGATTTTTATTCCTAAAGAACTTATGCCCAAGTGATCCATCATGCTTTTTGATGATAAGAACGTCAAGGAAGGGAATGGTCATGTTATCTTCAAGTTCCATGGTGAACTTGATGTCATCCAAAATTCCATTAAGATGTTGAAATATATTTTCTAATTCATCTTTACCATGAGGCCACATGACGTTGGTATCATCCACATACCTCTTCCATCTTGAGGGTTTTAGGGAGTATGATTCAAGATATTTATTTTCAATTTTTTCCATGAAGGGATTGTCTAAAATCGGGGACAACAGGGACCCCATGGACACACCACTTATTTGTTCGAAAAAATCTCCCTGAAAAGTGAAAAAGGTTGTTCTCAAACAAACTTCTGCCAATCTTGCTATTTGAGGGTTTGTGACTTCCTTGATAACTTGAATGACTTCATTTAACATAATTTTTGTAAAGAGTGACACCACATTGAAACTAATGAGCATGTCCCTTGTTTCTACTATTTCTTCTCTAGCGAGTTTAACAAATTCGTTAGAATCTTTAATGTAAGACTCAATATTGCCTACTAAAGCCCCTAAGATCTTAGCTACATATTTAGTTAGTTCATAAGTTGGGTATCCAATTGTGTTGACAATTGGTCTTAATGGAATCCCTTCTTTGTGAATCTTGGGAAGTCCATAGATTCTTGGGATGATTTGATAGTTAGGAATCAATCTTTTCTTTGTTATTTAATCAAGGTTTGATTCTTTAATAACCTTTTTAACCTCTTTGATAACCTTAGAGATAGGGTTGGTCCTTAACTTCCTGTAGCTACCACTAGCAGTGAGGTGTTCAATCATCTTGGTATTGTAGTCTATATTATTCATTACTACTGTGGCACCACCTTTGTCTGCCTTCAATATTACTATATTCTCATTATTCTTTAAGTTTTTTAAGGCTTGATGATCATTCCTATTCAAAATACTCTTAAGTGATTTGATAGTTTTAAGAACCCTTGCAAAGTATTTTTGAATGGACTCTTTGTCTTCCTCGCTCAAGGATTTTATGCCGTCCTCTAAGCTATAAACAATGTTCTCTATGAGGATTCGTTTTGGTTCTACAACAAAGCCCAAACTCTTTTTTAAGATATTCAACTTGTCATTTTTTAATTCATGATCTGATAAGTTTACTTGGGGGTCTCATGCAAGAAATTTGCATGAGGATGGTGTGCATGTGGATAGAGAGAGACAAGTTTATTTCCATACAATCCTCAACATAATGGTGTAGCTAAAATGATGAACATGACTCTCCTAAATATGGTTCCATCCATGAATTTTTTCAAAAAAGTACAATTGATGTTCTAGGTTGATGCATTTCTATGTGCAGTTTATGTGAAAAATATGTGTCCATCTCATGCTCTTGAAAATAAGACTCCTTATGAAATGTGGTATGGATGCATTCATTCAGTGAGGCATATCAAGATCTTTGGTTCCACCTGTGATGCCTTAATCCCTAAGGAGCAAAGAAACAAGCTTGATGCAAGGAGTCCAAAGTGAATCTTCTTGGGGTACTCAAACACCACCAAGGGATATAATCTTTATGACGAGGTAAACAAGAAATTGAAGTGATTTAAATCCAAAGTACATATTCATCTCCTAGAATAAGAACATTTGAGAATTGTTGAACAAGTTTAGCATGGATGAGTGTAACCCTATCTCTACTCCAATTTAACAAAATTTGAAGCTCAAATCAAAAGAAGGGAATGAATTTGAGGATGTAAGAAAACACAAACAACTTGTGGGAGGTCTTATCTACCTTACCACCACTAGACAACATATTTCATTTGTTGTTGGGATTCTTTCCAGGTTCATGCAAAAACATTATGAAGGACATTGGTTTGTTGCAAAAAGATTTCTAAAATACTTGAAGGGAACTCAATATTTTGGACTCAAGTACTCTAGGGTGAATGAATTCAACCTAATTGGATATTTTGATTCAATATTTGTTTGGGATAAATAAATTGGAGTGTCAACTTCAGACTATCTCGTGAGTCTTGGATCAATAGCTGTCTCCTAGAGATCACACAAATAATTAGTTCCATCATATTCCAAAATTGAGGAAGAATATGTGGTAGCTCTAGAAGAAATAAAGGAGATTGTGGCTCAGTAAAGTACTTGAATATTTGTAGGAGAAATAGGTGAATTATACTCCTCTTCTAGTTGAAAATACTTTTGCAATCAAGTTGGCCAAAAATCCTAGATTCCATGATTGAACTAAGAATATCAACACAAAGTATCACCTGATTTGATATCATGTAGATGCCAAAGCTATTCACTTGAGACATTGTTCCACAGATGAGAAAATTGTGGACATCTTCACCAAAGTGCTTGGAAGAGAAAAAATTGAAAAGTTGAGAATGAGGCTTGGACTCACAAACACCCCTTTGAATGAAAGGGTGAAATTTTCAATACCTAATCCTTGGATTATGGTAAATTGTAAATAATATAAACGTGAAGAGTCATAGGTGATAAGAAGAGTCACACAAAAGGTGAATACCAATCTTCATTGAATGCATATTTATTGAGGTTCCACGTTAATGAATACCATCAAGTGTGGAGTTACGATTTATGCCCATACTTGGCCTGTCAAAAATTTAAATAACATGATAACATAACTGTAAAAAAGAGGACATGTCAAAATGTCACAATGTATTAATTTTATGTTTTCTAAATCATACCATATATGTTAACAATTTGTAGAGTTATAGTTTTCTTGGAGACATTTTAAAATGTATTAATGATGGCATAGTGAGCATATAACTTTATCCCTTCTTAATGTTATCATAGTGAGCATAAATTTATGATTTTATAACATCGACATAGTGAGCATAACTAACATCAATATTTGTAATGTCGACATAGTTAACATAAAACTAACGTCCATATTTATAGCATAACAACATAAGAAATTTAAAAAAAATGAGGGATCCTCGCTGAGTTATAGTTTGTAGAGGAGAAATTAGAATAGTTTGTAGAGGGGGGTTCTTGACTAGGAAATCCTTTGAAGGAGGTAGATGCTTTTTTTTTCTAACCTTTAGCTTTTATAGGCATCGTCAAGAGAAAGGAACCACTGTTTTTCCCCTCGATAACCTGTATGCAAAAGATTGTGAATAACAAAAAAAACTGTAGAAACTCCAAAAATTATAAATAAACTTTTCTCTCTCTCTCTCTCTCTCTCTCTCTCTATCCACATTCACACCATCCTCATGCAAACTGTTTGCATGAGACCTTCACGTCTCATTGTTGACATACATTATTTGGAATTTCTTCGAGTGCCATTTATCCCATTTTTTTCATTTCATTTTTTACTTTTCTTGTAATTCTAGGTCAAATTCTCCAAAAGATAGGGCAGTTCAATGCCCAAGTGGATACAACATTTCTTCACCAGGAGATGGTTCATTTTTTATTTATTTTGATCATATTTTTATTTTTCTATGCAAGCAGGAGAATATAGTACTCTCTCATTGTTCTTATGATCTTCTATAGTGTTGTAGGCCACCCTTCCCATCAATCTATTGATAGGACCAAATATGAACTTAGTCGTAGAGGTAGAATGTTGAGAGATTGCAAACGAGGTCGATGGGACTAGATCCAAAATTGAACTCAGTCACAAAGAAAGTAAAAAAATTCCCATGAAACAACATGACAATCCTTGGTGGAGCCAAACTCAATTGCAAAGAAGGGAAAACAATGCCCATGAAAGAGCATGAAAATCCTCAGTGGAGCCCATAATTGCATAAGGATAAATCTCGTCACTGACAGGACCAACACCAGGACTAATCTTAGTTGTAGAGAAGGGAAAAAAATGCCCACAAAATAAAACAACACCATAATTATCAGTGGGTCTGAACTTAGTTGTAGAGAAGGGAAAATAATTCCCATGAAATAGTGCCACAATCCTCAGAGGAGACAAATTTAGTCGTAGAGACATCCATGATGCTACCAAAGCTAGAGAGAATGGAGTTGTAGAGGGAGGGAAATGGTGCTTATGAAATAGGGTGATGGTCCTTAATGGATCTAGAGCTGAAATGCATCAAAGAGTGAAGAAAATGATGATATGAAATAGTGCGGAAAACATATTTCAATCAGAAATAACACCTCAATCCTCAACCCATTAAACTTGGCCATAGAGACATCCGTTGTAGTACTAGAGGCAGACCTAAAGTCATTTATAGAGGGAGGAAAACTAACAATTCCCATGAAATAGTGGGATGGTCCTTGATAGGAGAATAATGGAACTGATCTAGGTCACAGAGGGAGGAAACTGATGATACCAAACAACACGACATGAAGCATTCAATCAAGGTATTGTTGCCTTGCTGGTGAAGGGATGAGAGGATAGTGGTGAGGGCATTGCAACAGAATGCAAGACACATGGAAAAGGGTTGATGAGCTTGTTGGTACCATGTGGGAGAAGTCATCGATGGATGATATTTGAAGGATTTGACATTGGGCGGGGAGGGGTAGGGTCCTTAATGGATGTCAGCGGGGCAAGTGCCAACTGGTGGGCCAAGGTTGCACTTGTCGGGGACGAGCGCTATAATCGACATTAAATTAGGTATGTCTTTATGTATTTTGTTGTTAATTATCCTATCCCATTAAAATTTTGTATACACATAACAAAAAACAATTCGATGGAATAAAACATGTAACTCTAAGGCACACGAGAATTATATTGAGATGTTTCAATTTAATAAGATTGCATGGTTTTCTATTCTCTTTGGTATTTTCAATGGTATGATGCCAATGTGTTGTAATGTTTATTCATGCATAACAAACAAAATCATGCCACAGGACACATCCATTTTACACCCCCTTACCTTGCATTGAAATATGCAAGATTGAGTCAACCAAGATCGCATTGGCCTTAAGAAAATGCCATAGTGCTTAAATATCTTGTTTGGTATCTTTGGTGGGTATTTTGTGCTGAGTTTAAATCATTATGATTTTCTAGAATATCAAGAAAGTATCCCATGACACTGGCATTGGTTATACTATATTTCAATTAAATTGATGGAATATACACAACATGCTAAAAGAATATGAAGGGTCAACGCTTTCCTTTAAAGGAGAAAATACTTATACAAATGAACAAAGGTAGATGCAAAAGTATTCCATGGTTTGTGAGAAAGAAAATGGGTGAGATCTCTCTTAACAAGTCTTTTAAAATGTAGTGTACAAGGACTTGCCTCCCTTGGTTATCGAGGCACTTTGTTAAAATTTATCTTTTCCCCTAATTAGAATTTACCAAATATGAGTCGAATCAATGTTATCCCATATTATTATAACCAATTTAGACATTCTCCACAATTGCATAATTCATATTAAACTAAATGAAAATATAAATAAACATGCACGAACCCCAAATTTCACCAAAATTACAACAACAAAGTTTAACCACATGCATGATTTACACAAGGATTTTCATCCAATTGCAATTACTCATTACAACATAGATTTCACATATTATCAGTCAAATACATGGAAAGATCATAATAGAATATATATAAAAGCATTCTACTCAAAGATAATTACAAATTCTTTCTTGGTTCTAACGTCTTCAATGATACCCATTACCCACAAAGCCAATTCTACACAATTGGCACGGTTGAACTTAATTTTCATGTAAAGGATATTCATCCACTATTTAGTAAGAAATGATGGTTGTGAAAACCTCAAAATATATAATTAATTATCTTTCCACCAACAACTAACATCTCACATGTAATTTTACCGATTTAGAGAAGGAATCATCACACAAAGTAACGACCAACAAAATTAATTTATGCATATAAATATTTAAGTCAACAAACTTATGTGTAAATGAATGCACTTGGGGAAAATAACTTCATAGGAGCAATTTTCCTTTGAGCCATAGGCACTATCTCATGTAGGAACCAACCCCAAGTCGAACAATGAGGCAACAAGGTCAAATCTGGCATCTTAAGCACTCAAACACAACCCTAACTTGGTGTGCAACATAATTGGATTTTCCTATTTCAATATATTTACTCTAGGCATCTCTACCAACTCTCAAACATTGTTGAATCCTCTTCCTATAGGCACACAAGCTACATAAACACCTCCTTTCTCTACTAATAATTCCCTTATGGAGTCTAGTCTTCCTACTATTTTTGTGCATTCCGAGTTTCAATGAAAATTTACCTTACTTGGAGTTCCAACAATGGTTTAGTAGCAAGGAAAATATTATCCTCAACTCCATTTCTCTCAACAATGTGATGTCTTTCACAACAACATGGAATTCTCCATGCATTCCCTATAATTAACATGCTAGTTGAAGGAATGGAGTAACACCAACTCCCTCTTCTTCGCCAAGAATGGTCGAGAAATAAGGAATGACAAATAATGGTTCAACTTGGTCTTTAAAAATATATAATTATTCATCCCTCTTCAAATGGAGAAGAATCGTCCAACCTAGCCCCTAATCTTGAAGAATGATCCAAAAACTCAATTTCAACATTTTGTTAGAATGTTCTTGCATGCCCATGTGGGTTGGATGCATGCATTCAAAAGAAAGGAAAATAAACTTCTTAAAAAAAGTACAAATGCCAATAAGAAGGAAAGGTAAAAGGTTATTCAAGCTGCTACTTGTCAACAAGATTAAGTCACTTTCACCATCATTGCCTTCTCATTTTCCCATTATCCCCATGGTATTCCTAGGATGTTTTTGACCCAAAGTGCACTTTAATTCATTAATATTAAATATAATTCCAAAATAATTCACATGGAAATATACTTACCACACATTTACCATTCCCACTTCATAAGGCCATACCATCTCGCATCTTGCCATTTCACGATGGTCCTTGGCCTTCTTGTGAATTTGAGTAATTAATATCAACATAGTTTTCAAGGTCCCATATTAGGGTATTAATTCCCCTCTCCCTTGGAATAACATCATCCTCAGTGCACTTCCCTTTCCAACAATTACACAATGTTCATTCATATCCACATATATAGTGCTATCTTCTCCAATTTAATCTTGCACTTGATGGTTTCATTGAATGAAAATATTGAGCTTTTCTTTTCCTTGACTTGGGATGCTCCCAAGTCTTTATCATTTCAAAACAGGCCTCTAACAACCATTAAAACAAGACATACTTTTCATAGCCATTCCTAGCCAACAATTATTTTAGCTACATGAATTATGAAATTCACATTTGATGCACATAATTTCATTCTATGATATGAAGTATTTAATGCCAACCCAATACTTAACTATATGGATATATTCTCACTTCACATGGCTTCCATGGGTGAGGTTTTACATATTGTGTTTCTTTTACAGACCCCATATGTCATGCCACTTGATCCAAATCAACATTTATGATGAATATTAGCATTGCATATTCACCCATGTTACTACTCTTCACAACCATCCATGACACTTAAGTAGTTCCCTTCTCTGCAAACTCCCTTCCTTGGGAAATCCAACCCATCAAGTGTAGGCAAGAAGATTATTGACCTCTAGAGTTCTCTTGCTAGTCCTATTGTAAACTCAAGCTAATCATCAAATGGAAAAGATCAAGGGGTTAACACAAGGTTCAACCATGATGTATCCAATAGATGGATCCATCATCTCACATGTGTTATAAACATACAACTATCATGAACTATCTTTTCAATTTTCAATAAAAATTTGAATACATGTTCATTGCAATAATTAGATTCAAATAATATAATAACTTTCTCATAATTCTAAGCTTTTAAGCTTGCATACTGTAGCCCCAGTCTTTGTTAGTGATGCACCATCACTTTTCATATTCAAGACAATTCTACCTTATCTCTTGTCCTTCTTTATAGACAATTATTTATCCAACACACATTCATGCCTACAATCCATTCATTTCCATATTTATAACATGATATAAAATGATCATATAATTATGAACACTAACAATTAAATGATTTCACCTTTAAGATTTATTTGTTATGACACAACACTTATCATGTTTGCGATATCAATACAAAGATTCACTCATCACCAACCATCATATGTGCAATTATTATCAAAATCACTTATCATGATTGCCAATATACATATGTGCATAACTATAGATCTACAAACTTACACAATCGACTTAATGCACATTTTCATTAATTCAAGAATATCATATTGTCGAGTCATGTAATCTATCATGATAAATTGTAGGTCTTATCCAACACTAGGTACACATTCCAGACACCTCATCGACACTTGATAGACCATTTGGACACCTTCTCTTTATCCCAACAAAACACAATGGAAGATCTTTCCTTTCTCTACTCAATTGTCCTTGAGGAATCTTCTTCCCCTTCCAATGATTTTCAATGCAAGCAAGAAGGTTACAGTCTTGGACACCAATACAAGTGGGGGGACCATTCGATTGTGGTGCAACGATTTGAGGCTCTCATCAGTCCATCGACAATATGATTTCAAACTTGCTTGTTCCACAAAATATTCCCTTTCACATATCCAATATTGACATGGTTCACCATACTTATTTGGATGCCAACACTATCCTTAAAATTACCTCTTTTGATAGTGTATGACATGAATATAACACATACATCCTCCATATAGTTTACACGTATTTCCTTATCCTCATGCATTCTTGGTTACATAACCCATAACATACTGTATCCAATCCATTAATGAAAACACACAGAATTTATGACATCATACATACACATGTTCATTCACTTTGCAGTTCATGCACATTTTCAAATAATTGCATCATTGCAACTATATCTCTTTCATTTAACAACATTCCTATGCTGCAATTATTCACACATAAACACATTTCCCAACCCATAAGAATGTATATAATATTATAAAACAAAGCAAGAGATAAGTCAGGGAACTCCCTTTTGATTCCATATGCATGGAAAGGTTTCCTTATTTTTATAGTTTAACCAATTCCTAGACATACTTCCAATCACATAAAATCTATTAACTATAAGTTTTTCACTCAAGTAACAATTCCATATTTATACACAAAATTATACTTGCTAATTTTTGTTGTAGCTAAACAACAATCCCATTATTTTTTATTTTTTCATAAAATAATGAGGCCCCTTCCATTTTTTTATTTTTTTTTAATTATGATTGCATGGTTTATTTTATGTATTCTTATTTTTTTTTTATCAATTTAGTTTTATGTTTTATTTGTGTTTTCAGATTTTGATTTATTTTCACAAGTCTAGTTTTATTTCATTAATTTTCTTTATGGGAATTCAAGCATTTTGTAATCTATTTCAATTTCTTTTATCAATTTAGTTTTATGTTTTATTTGTATTTTCTTATTTTAATTTATTTTCACAAGCCTAGGTTTGTTTCATTAATTTTCTTTATAGGAATTTAAGCATTTTGTAATCTATTTCAATCATGGAAGAAATAAAACCACAAAAAAAAAATAAAAATAAAAAATGAACTATCCTTAGAATTGTTTTCATTTTCATTCGGAATTAACCTCAAGGGAATATAACATTATGGATCACTAATATCCAGAGTTAACTAGTCTCTATATCCAGAGTTAACTAGTCTCTTGATGTCAAAATGGCATATGGCTTCCATAACTTTTATAAGTACTTCTCTTACATTCATTTATTTATTTCCATAATAATGACCAAAAGGTTACTTTACCCATCAAGCACACAAAGTTCTATTATTTCCTCTATCGAACACAAATTACAATGGGAGGCTTTCACAATATAAACCCATCAAACTTCGTTTCCCCAGTACATGTGGGATAATGAATTTAATTTCTAGATCAACAACCGTAATTAATCCAAGGGTGAAATCAACGACTGCTGAGCACCTATTTTAATAAGCCATATCTTGAGTCCTAGATGTCCAAATCATGTAAGAGAGGGCTCGTTGGAAAGCTGGGAATAATTTGGGAAAATTATTTTTCTCTATGATTCACTGTGAAAATGCCCCCCAAAAAATTGAAATAATTTGGTGCACGATTTTGTTTTAATTCTTTGTGTCATTTTAATGATTAAGTTTATTATTTTTATTTATTATTACCTTTCTTAGATAGCGATAATAAGTTGGAGAGCCAAGAGAAGTGGCCAGAGTGAGAGAATAAAGGACACATAATAAAAGGAGAACTATCATGAAAATAATGAAGAATACAAGTGAAGTCACGTGGATACCAAATTAGTTATGCAACAAGAACCTCTAAAATTGGAAAAGAAAGCAAACGTGTATTAATTCAATTGTTTGGAAAAGATTGTCTATGTTTTAATACGATTTTTTCCAATGACTTTAGAAAATAATATCACAATATGAGTTGGAGAATAATGGTGGTTGTAACAAAAGACGACATATATATAATGTAATGTATTGTATTGAGACAAATAGTTTAAAAGGGGTATTTGTGGAAGAGAATGGGGATGGATTTTCCTGCTAGGAGGCTTAGACTTCTGATATTCTATTTGTATATTTCTATTAAGATGAGAAGAAGAAAGGGTAAAAAATCCTTTGTAATTTTTTTGTAGATTTTTATCAAGAGAAAGAGAGGGGTTTTGTCTGGTGGGGAGATTTCTTGCTACCAGGAATTCTTACCAAAAGAAATTCTTTCCAGATGTTACAACTTTGTGTTAAAATTGTATATTTTTATCAGATTTGATAATAAAGTAAAGACCTAGATATTTTTGGAGAAATGATGTAGGAGCATCGCTCCACCTTAGCACGAGCTAACTAATTAAGCACAAGTGCTGCGCATTCAAGGAACGGAGAGGCGCCACCCTCTCATTTTTATTTTTCCTTCGAAAATCTAAATCATGATCAATGAAATAAATGCTTACAGATTGGTAGAGCCAAGTTGTGCTTCTACACAAGCTGTAGATGAGGTCACCATTAAGTGGTTGACGGTAGGAGGGAACTACATCCGATTCGGATCAAAGTTCCATCATTGTAATGTGCCTCATTAGTCAGGCATTTTGAATGGTGATTAGACACCACTAGCTTAGCTTGGAGGGAAAGGCTCGAGGAGCCCCTTTTTTGTAAAAAGATCTTTGGATTAGATTGGATTAAGGAGAGTTGTGCGTAAGGAGTATGGGAGTTTCGCGAAGCCGCAAAACCCGAAGCATTGTTGGGCCGTCAAAATCCAAGAAGACACGTGGTACGAGGTCCAGATTTTGGAAGAGGAGACTTTGGAAAGTGTCAAAGCCGGATATCAGGACATTCCCAAAGGCCTAAGTTGCGAAGGGATTGATCCACGATCATAACCCATGGTCACCTAAGGGGAAGGTATAGCGCGGAGTTAGTACTCGTGAAGTTGGGTGTTGCCAGGAGCGCTGGAAAGCGAAGGCACGGGTAGTTCGACCCTGCAGGTAACACAAAAGGGACCTGTGTATTGAGCATTCGTGGTCTATTGCAAGCCTGAAGAGTCAATCCGACTCAGGAGTTTAAAGATCCAAGACCGGGAGGTCGCGTAGTCCCAAGGAGGGAAGGGGATCTGCGCCAAGAAACATGCTCAAGTGAATGTAAGGCTGTATTTTTCTACATTACTGTGCATTATACTAATTTACCATTCATGTTTTTCATGTGAAACTACTTTCACAATTTAGTTCAATTCTTCAATTTGATCATATATTATATAAAAGAGTGCATTTGTGGTAGTTTTCCAAATAATTATTTATTCTAAAAATAACTATATCTGTATGCATGCTTAATATATTGTTGAATACTGTGAATTAATTCCTTAGATTCAACAATTAATCATTTTTTCTTATTTCTGATCTTATTACATTTGTTCCTAGCTATATAGGATATATTAGTTAGATATAGTATAACATAGATAGTCAAATTTTAGGCATTTTAGATGTATTATTTCAAATAAGATCGATATTAAATCGAATCCAACATTTTTTGGTGGCAATCGGGCCCACATATCGGTGGTTATCACCACACCAAACGAGTATAAACCTAATTGGGGCCTTGATCGGGTGATAATCCCTTGTTACAGAAGGAATTTTTCCTCCTGTCAACACTTTCTTAATAACTGCAATTTTTCTAAAAGTGCTTTTGGGGAAAAATCCTCTACATTAGTGGGCTTACTGTAGCAAATCTATAACCATAAAGAAAGCAAATTCCRAAGAGAACACACAACAAAGATATTATAAACGATTCAATTGAAATAACTAGACATCTTTAGGATAAGAAGGATAAACTCATCGACATTCCTATATTCGATGTCATTCTTGAATTCTGGAATCTCCTCTCTCTTTACCGATAGTTGCCCCTACAACCTGCAAGAAATTCAAGCATACAAGCCTACACAGAGAGGTAGTTATACTAATAACTACCCGCTAGTCCAATTAAATGTAAAGGAATAATCAATGCAACTAGTGTTCTACACAACATATATGAAATAAATGAAAATTAAACATTACAAACACAATGTTTTTCAAAGGAATGCGATTCTTAAAAATATTCAACAGTTTTGGTAGTTACACTATATACCTGTCATGTTGCGACACTGCCCCATCGAAAAGACTCTAGGGCCATCCACCCCAAGATCCTCATTAAAGGTTGGTCCCAACCTTTTATTCACCGACATAATCAAGGAGCATATAAGGGAAACTCCCAGTCCAATAGGAAGGTGCTCAAAGAAGGTTGGAAACAAGGGTCTCCAGGTCAAAAACCAACATAAAATGGGAGGTGTATGGGCTTACAAACATGGCATGGATAGCCAATCTATTGTTTTCTTAGACATGCAATGTATCATTACCTTTATCCTTGGACGAAATTCTCTGCTTTTTTCGTCTCTAGTTGGTTAGAGAAAGGTTGAGTACGGGTAAAAGGAGTTAGACAACTAACCCAACCCGTAACTCAACATTAAATTACGATATATATATATTTAAGAATTTATTAACATGTACGTGATTTTCCGTGGAGAAACCAACGTATACGCACGCTTCATAACTGCGAGGGCACGTACAAGTTCTACAAACATGTTTTTTTAGAATATTTCAAGGAGGTATGGGGAAAATGCATATGTAAGTAGGATAGGGACTAGAACAATAAGAGTGTAATGTTCCCCATTACCAACAACCCAAAATTTTCTTCGATACTGCAATGTAACATACCCAACTCCAAGCTGAGTCATGCCACATAAAAAGTTCTTCTCTAATACCAACTCTTATTGCGAAAATAACTCACTGATGCCATTCACGCATGCACAACCGGTATTGTGCCGTGCTTGCAACCAGTATTGTGCCGCACGTGAAGTTGTTTCCCAACGTGCGCAAAGACTCAATCTTCGCACTCAAATTCCATTACCAATACCACTAAAATTAACTAACAAGTAACATGTATTAACCACCATGCCCTGTATATGCAACAATTATGCATAACTAACAATAAAATGCACAACCATACATAATTATATACAATTTCAACAAAAAAAATAACATAAACATACACATGATAAACTAGATGTGAACCTACATAAAAGAGCACTTATCTTTTGCTACAACTCACCAACTGTATGCATACCTTAGACATTCCTCCCAGCCGTAGACTCTGCTATTTGTACACTCTCAACAATAGGTCACCCCTGAGCTAGGGCTATGAATCCACCAGGGAAAATACTCATAATCCAACTAATGTATGACCCACAACATAAAACAACATAGGATCATGTGTCAACTATAACAACAATTTCCAGCTCACAACTTCTCATTCCCTACAACCTGTCCCACCCCAGGAAGTGTACCCATTCTTTGCTCAACAATCCTTCGGTTGTCCCACTTCCCTTTCAAGGATTCAACAATAGGTCGACTAGGAATTCTTAGAGATCTGTAGCACTTGGGACACCATGATACTCTAAGAGTTCAACACCCACTAGCCTAACACACAGGAAAACCTATTCCCTCGTAATTCTCTCACCTAGAGAGGTTGCTCCATAAGCCTAACAATCTGCTTCTTCAAAACCATGCCACCGAGGATTTATAGGGTAACCAAAGCTCCATCAGTTCACTCTTTAGTTGTGGTAAGAATCACGAGCAACATGAATGAATGACCAAGAATGAATGATAATTACACTAATTCTTAATAATATATATATGCATGTGCCCTTTATAACACTTGGCACACAAAGAAATGCCTTTTTCTCCACTTGGTGATTTGTTCCCCTCACTTAGGAACGTAGGAAAAAATTATAACATAAATGTTATGACTTAGGAATAATATTATTTTATTCCTTTTCTTAAGCCCCCTTGACTTAACCCCTTTTCTTAATCCCTTAGCCCCCTTTTCCTCTCGTGGATTCCTAGCTCCCCATACTCTTTTATCTTACTTGGTCTGTAGCAGTGATGTATTTTACATATTTCAATGATAGGATCACTATCCTTTTATCATCTAGGCTCTTCGGCGTAATAATCACACAAGCACTCTGGCCTAAAACACATATACACAGGCACTCTAGCCCATAACATCTTGGCTCACCAGCCTATAAAAAAAATGTACATTTACAATTGGGGTTCAACTTGGGGGTATTACATTCCCCTCCCCCTTATCTATGCATTGTCCTCAATGCATTATATACAATGTACATTGAAAAATTATTCAAAAAGATCCAAAAAATATGCACATATCCTTCTTGCATAGCGTTCTCATGCTCCCATGTTGCATCTTCAGTATTGTAATAGACCCATTGGATATCACTCGCTCCATGCCTTTTMTATTGAAGCCTATTTTCCTTCTAGTGCTCTTCTTTCCAAGCACCCGATTCATGTCTTCATATTTCAGTTGTGAGTATTTTTCTCTATCCCAGAGAGCTACTTTGGGCAAGAATTCAACTCACTGTTCTTTCTGACRCACCCTCATGATTCTAGCCACCATGCCATATGCATTCCTGAGTTGCCTCTTCCTGGCTACACTCACCCTTCCAAGCTTAGGAGTCCCTTCACTGCTAYATAATCCTTTGACAATCCATCTTTCCAAGGCTTTCACACACAAGGAGAGTGCCAACTCATTACCAGACCCCCACTAAGGATCTACACTTTGTTGTAATCGTAAGGTTCCAGTGTCCCAATAATAACATTTCTTCCCAAGCATTCCATCTTTAGTAACCATCATCTCATATGTATCACACACATAAAGTCATCATGAGATAATTTCATTTAGAAATTGAAATTTGTTTCATAAGGAAATTCAAATTTTCCCCAAGTATGAGATTCCATCTCATAATTTCTTGGCTATTGTAGTAGCAAACATCAGTCTTTCTTATGGATTTTAACATTGTCCTACTTGAACCACTTTTCTTGCATTAGTCATAACTTGCATTCAGCCAAACATATTCTAGTATTTCTTGTACAACACATTTTTACTGTAACATTTACAAAATCTCCAAAGTGATCTCAGAATTGTTTACACTTAACAATTCAATCACTTTTGTCAATCCATTTATTAATTGGAATGAGATTATMATTACCTGCACATGTGTTATCAACAACCGATCTTTTCCTTCTTCTAACCATCATTATTTTCATTACTATGTTTCCCTAATAGATCTTTCCTATAGTCCATCCTCATGTGACTTTTCTAACCTGCAACTATTTCGTTGTAATATCTAACAACTCCTGAAATGTTGTCAACTTCATGAGTTAGTAATAATCATAAAATTTCAGTTGTTAGCATAATCCTTTCTATAAAATATGCTATATGCTTGCATTCAACAAAAATGCATTCAATAAATTCCTTCAAGCATAAACACCTCTATCTTAGCATGCATGTGTGCAACTCTACCACTTGCATACTTTCATAATTTATTCATGCATATCTATTCAATGCACCCTTACATTGATTTCAGAATGCCCTTTATCTAAGTCATGCATCCCACCATGGTGGATTGTAAGGTCCGACAAATGTCTCTATGTCTCTACACATCATCCATACACTTCCTATTGCTTGCTCAACCATTTTTATGCCTTCCTTTTCTACCCAAACACTACACCAATAATATAATTCCTTCATGCTATTCAATGTTGGAAAAAAGGTTGTACTCCAAACATCAATTATAAGTAGGAATACCATAGGATACTTATGTGGAACCATAGCCTTTCCATATCCAACCATATCATGGTCTCACACATGGCTAGCTTTATTGACATTCATTCCTATAGCAAGGTTATACCCCTTTATTTTGATTTGGTTATTAACTCTTAACCAATAAAATCATGACATGCTATTATGTCATATGAATGCATTCAAAAGCTAAACAACTTTCATAATTATCACAATCCCCTGGTCTTTACAGTACCAAATGGTATACCATTCATTTAAATGCATTCAAATACACACAATAATATCACTTCAACTGTTAAATTTTCGATGAGGAAATTCTTATCTAAATTCCCTTCAACAATTATGCAACATAAGTGCATCAAGTTCATATCTGAACATCTGTATTTAAATGTTAAATTTTGGATGAGGGAATTCTTATCTAAATTCCCTTCAACAATTATGCAACATAAGTGCATCAAGTTCATATTTGAACATCTGTATTTAAATGCATTTGATGCTACCTATTTAGTTGGTATTAATAGGATCTCCCATGCCTCCTTTATCAACCTTATGTTCAATATTTGACCATCTTCGTTTTCCTCATGTGGATGGCTATCAACAACAACATTATCATCAACACTCTTAGCTATGCAATACACTCCCTTTTTTGTAGGCACAACAATCATGATTAGCAACTTTCAATTGTCATGACCTCCTTTTTTCCCTATATAACAATAGACTATTCTTAGTCTACAACATATTCTATATATATATATTAGCAAAACTACATTCACTAATGCATATTTATATGCACTAAGAATGCACCCTTAACATGCTCATGAATGCATAAGCATTTCATCTTTCCGTGCTATGTATGGACGTCCAACATGCCATATCATAATTGCGGCTACAACAATTGCATCAACCTCTTTCATTATTTTTATCTCTCTCTGATGTTCCTAGATAACTTCGACCTCTATTGGATTTCTGTATCCTTTTATACTCTTACTAAAATAATTGAGCATGATTTATTTCTTCCCTGGCCCCCTTTTAGCTAAATCATACATGCCTAATTTAGATTTCCAATCATGTTATCTTATTGAATTTGGAGCTTCAACATCCATTTAATTTACTGGATCAAGTTGATTAAACCAGACTTGTTTGAACACTTCAACTCTTGTATTTTCTTGAAGCATGTTTTTCTCCTTCCTTAACCCATTTGTGTATGAGACTTGAGTTTCATAGTCAAATTTTCCAACATACTATAATTCTACACCAATGTACTCTTTTCCAGATTAATATAGACTACCTAGAAGTAGTTAGCATTACCTTTACCTGCCATCATAATCTCCATTGGTACTTCCATCCTTCTGGAATATTACCATTAGCTCCTTTCCACTTGAGATGGGTTGTTTTCAGGATCTGTCTCTTTTTCATTCCATAGCAAGCATAAAACCATTTTCTTCTTCATGGTCCCTTATTGATTCCCCTTTAGATAATGATCCAGGAATATCTCCACATGGAAAATTCCTACTTTGCACACCATAGGATAAATCATTAAAATTTTTGATAATAGGCGGAAAAGAATAATTAATGCTCATGAATATTTATTTAAATTGTAAAAAAATGATTGATACTTGAAATGAGTATGAGAAACTCATGTATTAGTCATGTAAATTGGAAAAATGATTATTGCTTGAGAATCTAACGTATTATTCATTTAATTGTAAAAATGGGAAATTAGTTTTATGTGAGAATCCAACTCACAAATTAGTTTCCTAATTTTAGTGAGAAATTAGTTATATGTGAGAATCCAACTCACAAATTAGTTTCCTAAATTTAGTGGGAAATTAGTTTTATGTGAGAATCTAACTCACAAATTGGTTTCCTAATTTTAATGGGAAATTAGTTTTATGTGAGAATTCAACTCACAAATTAGTTTCCTAATTTTAAGGGGAAATTGGTTTCCTCGTCTCAAGGAGGAAGTTAAGGGTCTCATGAGTTGGTTTGGAATATTCCTCACTTTATTACAAGTGGTTTCCTAGTCTCAATGAGGAAGTTAAAGGTCTCATGAGTTGGTTGAGATGCTTTCTCATTTTTTCCCTTGAGTGGTTATGAGATCCTAAATTTCTGGATATTGTCTCCTTGGATTATGGAGACTAAGGAAACTATTTAAACTCCTTATTGGGAGAGATTTGATGAGGCTCTTTTGGAGAGATCTTGGAGGAGAGAATCAAGCAATCATGCTTATGATTTGTAAGCCCATTCATTGGGAGAGTTGATCCCCCTCCATCACGAAGAATGTAGTCCTACTGGTGTCTGAAGAAATTTCACTTATGTGAGAGCATTGAAGCATGTGCTACATTTTGTGAGAATATTTCAGCCCTTTCAAAGGAAGTATGATACAACGATTGTTACACATCAAAATTACTCACTTCAATAGTGTCACAAGTGTTGTCATTACAAGTGTTGTAAGTGTCGCATCTTGACCACAAGTGTCACAAACATCATATTTCCATATTGCCTATGTCGTGCCTCTAACGACATCACAAAGACACTTAAGGCACCCCAAAGACTAGTTTTGAAGAAGAGAAATCATTTGACAGGGAGTACAAACCTTTTTCCACTGAAAGAACCACTAAAAATTGGATTTTGGAGAGGAGCACTCCCCTACCCACTGTTAGGGAGTGCTAGCACTCTCTGGGCCTCTTTGAGGGAGTGTTTGAGCGCTCTGTGCACCCTTTTGGGGGAGCGCTACCATTTCTGAGCGCATTTTTGGTTTGTTGGAGGAAATCAAGGGACAATCCCCTCAATATATGAAGGTAGTTGGGTTCGAATCTTGGATCAAGGCATGATCTTAGGAAGGATCCTCAACTGAAGGAGAGGAATCCTCAACTTATCCCAAATATATCTCAAGTGGTTGGGCCTCTCCAAGGTTATATAAGGAGGCCTTCTCATGGTGAAAGGTACATGAAAAAGATTGGAGGTATGAAACCTATGATCTCATAGGCAACATACAGAAGATAAGAGACTAGAGATTGATACCAAACTTATGATTCTGCAAGTGGTATGAACATAAGAGATTGGATATGTGACACTTATGATCTCATAAGTGAGATGTTATCAAAGCAATCAGTGTAGATCACT
>SNQJ01S0046032.1:24578-43939 GCA_010110895.2 Picea sitchensis
TCCCTGTCATGTGCAAATTGGCTCCCTCTGAACCTATAAGATCTTTTGACTCTGTTCTGGTGTCATATCTCTTCAAGATGTTCTTGGTGCTAGTACCAAGTTTAATATGAAAAACTGAGTCAGACTTCTTGAGCTCCTATGCCAAGGATAATGGCTCAATTACAATCTAAGGACTCTTGAAAAGAGATATTTGTAGGGTTCCCAAAACGAAGAAAAAAATACCACAACTACCAAGATAATTTGTTGGACTTTTTAAACAAGGAAATAACCCAAAGGTTACATGTTGTCTTTTATATCAGAGATAAAAGACCAACAGACAGCTGGGTTTCCAAACCAGGGAGAAAGACCTAGCTTACATAAAAAATAAGTAAGTGCTGAGATCACAACTTCCTTGGTCATATAACAAAAATGCACATGAGATTCTGACAGTATTCCATTGAGACATGGATACATAAAGATGACAGGAACGTAAACATATCTTTCTTGTTGTCATTTGTAGTCACAAGGATGAATGTAAAAATGAGTATCCATGAAACTTGCTTAGGCTTAAGACATACTTGAACTTTGCAGCCTGTTACTAACTCAAGTTATCTAGGACTTTTTCTGTGTATGCAGATGTTTGATATAAACCTATTAGTTCAAGTAATTTCAATATCCTTAAGTGGCTATCTTACTGTCCCGTGGATAAAACATTATTCATCCATATGCAAACAATACGTCTTAAAGAATGAGGCTAAAGACTATATTGTCCAAATTATGTTCTTACAAAAGTCAACCCACACATGTTTTCCTCAAAGCCAAATACTAAAGTCATTTCCAAGTTTTCACCACTCAATGTATTGTGGTTAACTTTAAAACTCGTGTACTCTCTGTAGTACAAAACATATGGATGACCATTAAGTGCATAAGGTGCTGTCATTTACTAAAGTTACACAGTTTCCCATTAAAATTCCTTTACCAGTGATTCTGTCAAAGCTATTGTATTTTACCAAAAACTTATTAAAAGAAAGTTGAGCACTTACCAAGCATTAGTAACAATAACATTATAAAAGCTTAAACCTATCACTTATGATCTTAAGATGATGGTTACAGTCTCAAGCATTCTGTATCAGACCTTTGACTAACTCGACCTAGATTAGAAGAGAGAGAGGGTAAGAGTTATCATTTAAATTTCAGTCAAACAGGAGAAGAGAAAAGTCTTGAAAATCAATTAGATAATCAAGGGCAAACTAGAGGTTTTACTAGGAGCCCCCCCTTTTTTATAAAACCAAGGATTTCACTAGAAATAAAGAGCCCTAGTCTCCATATTTTCCTAACAAGGAAATTCTCCTAACTGGTATTGGTAACTCCACCAAATATCCAAAAGGGTTTTCTTTGGCACCCAAATTTTCATCTCACAAGTGTATAAGACAATAAACAAGATAGTCTTTCACTATCCTCTCCACATCAATCAATCCAAAATTAACAGATATCTTCTTGTCATAGAGGTAGTTTCAACTGAGAGAAGCATGGTGTGGTGAAAGGGCTTTGTCAAAGCAGAGGCCAAATTAAATAGTAAAAAAAAAGTCTCGGCTCAAGTAGAGCTTGCCACAGTCATTCAGATCTTACTTGCTAAATAGAAGCAGAGTTAACAACCTTCAAAACTTTCCAAGTCTGTTAGTGACTCAAAAGTTTAGATATGTAGAAACAGTTTCCAAGCAGCATCTTTCTGTTGGCTAGGATACATGCTAGACGAGGTCTCTACACCAATTCTTTTGAAAGATCAATGCTTAGCACGTAGAGATAGGTATCATCCTTGGATCTTGACTAACAATGCTCAATTAACTTTAGAGAGATTGAACTTTATTTTATGTTCAATCTGTTCTAGTCATTTTCTAAATGTTAGAAATTAGGGAAATGACAATAAATCAAATTCCTTTCCAAAGGAATAATTGAGCGTTAAACAATTACCTTTTCCCAACTATTAATGAGAGTGAAGGTTGACAATAGACCTTGTACCTTATCATTATGGAAACCCTGTTCCCTTTCTCAAATTCACAAAGGAGGACATTGCTTACTTTTGATCTGCAAAACAAATTCTAAGAATAGGATCTATGCAGGCTTAAGTTTGCACACTTGAGCTCTTTTCACGCCCTAAGTTCTAATACCATGTTAGAATTAGGGAAGTAAAGCAGAAAATTAATGTCTTTTAAATTTTTGTTATATAGAGCAGCATGGGTCTAGAATAAGTCAAGCTTTTAGAAAGAAATGAATGTAAGAGATCTGAACTGTAGTATTTAAAGCTGAAGAAAACAAGTCAGCAAGAGAACAACAAGTATGCTTAAATATTTCATTTATTACAATGCTTAGATCTGAACTAGAATGTTAATTCTGTTCATAGACAGTGTAAACTCTTTCTTAGTAAGCAGAAAGGATAGATCTATAGGATTTCTGAATTAGATCTAGACTTAAACAATTAGATCTAGTCTTAAACAATAGTTCTAAGTTAGATCTAAACAATGCTAGATAGATCTAAAGGATTTCTGAATCAGATCTAGACTTAAAACAAATTCCAAAATAATAAAGAACAAAACAGATCTAAACAACACTGTGTTAGATCTAAACTAGGATGGATTACAGAATTAGAAACACACAGATCTACACAATAACAAATTGATCTGAATCATAAAATAACTTACCTCTTGATGTCTTACCTCTGATTAGTGAAGGTGTTCATGCCTCACACAAGGGATGAAGTGCCACTGAGAATATGCTCAGAAAAAGTCTAGACTCATGGATCTACCTCAAGGGTTAGATCTATTTGCCAAGAGAATTATAGGACTTATAAACCACGAGAAACTTCACACAAGTAACTCAGAAAACTCCACAAAACCCTCATGCATAAAGAGAACAGCCAGGACAAGGGACGAATGCCTTAAGGATAGCCCAACTACCTTACTTAGGGTGCTGCGGCCTTCACAAGAGACTCAAATGGGGGACAACAGTCTGTTGGAGAGGGTTTGCAAAGCAATAGAGGGACGGTTGGCTGGTAATTCTCAAGGAGAACAACAACACAACATTCTCAGTAGTGAAAAGGCACTCACCACATTTACACAGCAGCAATGAAAGTCAACACGGACATGATAATGGATCTGCCACAAATAAAGGCCTGGAAGCTGTCTCAAAAAAGAGCCGCTGACTGTTGCAAGAAGACCACAAACTGTTGCAAGGAGGCCGCAGACTTGGCAAGGGAGCAATCCGCCACACTAAAGAGGAAGAGCAAAGATTAGTGTATGAGTAAAGGGGGAGGGGTCTTTATTTATACTTTTGGGTGAGGGTTAGATAAAAGAAATAATAATAATAAATAATATATTTAATTAATATAAATATTAATTAAATATATTTACAATTTCTATTAATTAAACCTGAGCCTCTATTAATTAAATATTTCTTGTATTAACCCCAAAAATACGAAACACAAACCCCAAACAAACTTAAGCCCAAAAGCCAAGGGTGGAGGGGTTTAGGGAGAGGTTTACACATGTCCATATAATTCTCAAGGTGACCTTTTTAACTTTATCATCACTTTGCATATGGGATACATCCCTCGTGTGGTCATGCCCACCTTCAAAGGGAATCATGCACCAACAATTTGCTGATCAAGGACCGGGTTGCTCAGAGCATTCTAGGGTCTTATCCACCACAGTACAAGACCAAGGATCAACCCATGCCCCGAGCATGGGTACCCAGAACATGTGTCCAGGGGGCCCTAGACATAATATCTAGGGACTTTAACTACTTGGTCTAGGACCAAGAACCCTAATCATATCTTTGGGGGCCCTCTCAAGGTCTTTCTTGCTTGGTCTTAGACCAGAACTGTCCTACTAGGGGCCCTCACAAGGGTCTTTTATTGCTTGGTCCCAGACCAAAGACGATCATCTATTGGGGGGCCTCACAGGGGTCTTTTTGTGCTTGGTCTTAGACCAGAACCCGATCATCAATAGGGGGCCCTTACAAGGTCTTGTTGACCACATTTTGCCTGAGAGGTCAACTCATTATCATAGTGTCCTATGTCGAGAAGCCGAGATGGTTCCTCTTGAATGTTTTATACTGACACTTAAATTTTGTGCTTGAGTTCCAGCACCTAGCAGTTATATAATGTAATAATGCATGGATCATAGTTAGGTCAGTGCAACGGATGTTGACATCAGGGTTCTTTTCATCGAGGGTTTTTTCATCTCGGGGGTTAATGTGGCCTAACCCAGTAGGGTTAATCTCCATTGAGTTTTCCCTCTAGGCTTCCTCCAAAGTGGTGGAAAGCGCTATGATGATCTCGTTCATTAAGTAACCTCTTAGGATTATTGTAAATGACCATGCTAGTGATGTCACGAAGTTTGTGAGTGGTCGAGTCTAGAGTAGTTTTTTAATTAATTAAATTGTTTAAAATTTAATTAATTAATTATTTAAGCTTAATAATGTAAAAACTTAGTCTTTGGGAGAAGATAGGACATTGCTCAAAATGGATGAATAGCACTCCTCACTGGCCAAGTTTCAGCTAAGTAGGACTATTTTTGCTATGTCTAAGTCAACTTAAAATTAGGTTAGGGCAAAAACAACAATTTTAATTGCTAAAGGTGATATTATTAAAATATCACCAAAGTCATTATAATTTTGAGTTAATGAGTGGATGTAAAGGTGGAATGTGGCAGAAGGACCCTCCTAACCTACCCAACCCTTCCTAACCTTTCCCAGCTTGAATTCAACCTCTTAATTCCTTTTCAACTTTCTAAATTTTGCCTAAGGGGAAAACGACCACTAACAGCCAAATCCCCAAAATCTTGCATAGAAAGTTGAAAGGACCCTCCACACATGTGAGTGTGCCCTCCTAGACTTACCAAAACCTAACCCATACCAAAAACCTAACTCTAAACTATTCTAACCCCTTACCCACCTTCTACACTCATTTTCTACACCCCCTAGGGAAAGTGACGTTTTTCATTGGTGAAGGTTGTTTGTGACTTATTTGGGGCCCCCCTCTCATGAGTTATGACTCCTTTGACCCCCATTTTAATTCCTGATCCCCTCCTTTTTTCTCATTAATTTCCCTCCATTTCTTCATTTCACACTTTTGGGCCCTCCAGGAGTTACGCCCCCTCTTCTTGAAACTTCACCAAATGATTTTCTAAAAAATTATTTGGACCTCTCACAACTTCCTTGGCATCAATCCCAGGCCTCTCACACCTCTTTTCTCGATCCCAACACCTTCTAATTTTTCTACACACCATAGATCCTAGTTTTTTCAAACCCTAGATGGTGCACCCACTCATGAGATTTTGCTCATTTGATGTGGATTTGACATTTGGACTTCATCCAAATGCCTATGACCTCTAGAGGTATAAGTAGAAGCCTTCCCCACCTCTTTTACTCACCATTCTTTGAGCTGGCTATTGTTATGCTACAGAATTCTTGCCATTCTTTCTTGCTTCTTGCCATCTTCCACTCACTCATTGCTCTTGGAGTGCTTGGAGCAACTAGTTGCCAAAGGTTCCATCATTTTGGATAATAAAAGAAAGCTTTGGAAGACATCTTGGATCTTGTGGATTAGTCTTTGGATCAAGATCACATGAGAGGTGATATTGTTTCTTGCTCATTGTGTAGATTTGTATGCTAGCATTCCTTAGTAAATTAGTTTGCTAGGGCAAACTAAATATACATTAGTGTTGATAGTTTATGTATTGTATGGTTGGGTTTTGATCATGAATTAGTTCGGATTTTTACATGCTAACCATAATACTATGCTACTATAGATCTATGTTTTGTGTTGAGTTCTGAGGTTTGTCTCAGAGGTTAGGGTTTGGGAGAGACTTTAGAGCAGATTTCCAACCTTGGCCTCTATAAACTCCTTGCTATTCTTTGTTATTTGATATCTTGCTATCATCCATCTTCATTTTACATGGTTTACTTGCTCCTAGATAGGTCAAAAATATATTTTCTCAATATAATACTTTGCTAGAAATTTCTGTGCATGCCGCAATTCTGAATAACTATTAGTGTTCTTGCGGCATTTCAGTAAGCTTTTGTTCTTTGTTTTTACTGATATTTGGGGTATAATTTTGCATACAACACCTAGGAGGCTTCCAAACAACCTTTTCTTGGTTTGGGTGACATTTCTCCTCTCTTCTCTTTCATTTCCTACACTACTTGCAATTTTTAAGTATTTTGAGCTCATAAAAGTAACCTAACCTAGATTAGCCATTCTTTTGTTCATATAACACTTAGATTAGTTTGTATTTCATTTTATCTATAAGCTACCCTCTTTGACCAATGCAGGAGACTTGCCACCACCTTGGTCTTAGTAGTGGTGTTTTTCAAAGCTCTTTCATTTTTGTTAAATAAAATAAATCTAAATGTTTGTTAGCATTGCTAAGATAGTTCTTACTTTTGAGGGGTAGGCCAGCAGCTTGTCCTTAGTTCATATTCAAAGACTCTCTGGTTCATCAGATTTATAGGACTCAAAGCCCCTTTTGCAGTAGTTTATCTTGGTAGTGGTAGCCTCACTTACCGGCACCTTGGGAGCCATCCCCAATAGCCCTTGGCTTAAAGAAATCAACTTGTGGTGATTGTCTTTGCTTTATTATTTGATAATATCTTAGATAGTCTTTTACTTGCAAGTTTATTTCTTTCCTTGGCTCTCCTTAATATTCTCTTATATCTCATTGCTTAATGGTTAAGATGGCTTGAATGTGAATACATGTGTTAGATCTACTATCTCTTAAGTTTTTTAACTAATCTTAGATGCATATGAAATATTGATGCTCTAGTGGTCTTTTACTTGCTAAGTTCATTGGTTTACAAGCTATTTCATTTTATAACTTGGCATAACTATATGTGGTGTTAATTAATCATTTAAACAACCTCTTAACACATTACAAACACCTTATATCATCTCACACACTTATGTTTTAATCATCTAAGCTCTTTAAAGTCTTATATCTCTTTTCTATTGCTAGCATTTCACATGTGATGGTAAATGGTTTAATCTCTCCAATATCTTACAAGTAATTCTCATGTGATGTTAGTTTAGATGGTTTTAAACATTGCTATCTTTATGCTATATCTTATATGTTGATGATGGTATAATCTTGTCTTTCAAGCACTCATTTTGGATAACTTTTGCTCCCGGCCATCCTTCATCATTAAAATAAAAGTGTCTAAAACTCTTTCAAATACACCCAACACACCTTAAAAACCCACAGGAGTCCTAACACTTAGCAACATTTAGGGGTCTTTGACAACTATTTCTACCATCTAAAAACGGGTAAGAGGGGCCGGTCTTTGGGAAGTGGCGGGGGGACATCGAAGTGATTCCGTTGGGGGGATTCCTTCTCTGACTACTTCTTATTGTGGTGAAGTGTGAGTGACCTTAGGCTAAGTGGGAAGTAAAACCGATTATCTTAGTACCCAGAGAGTTATTTGGGCGAGAACCAGAAGTTAGATTAAACATAGTTAGAGAGTGGGATCTAAAATCTTTAAGAAAAACACTAGTTGCATAGATCACACTTGTGTATGCTTGGGAAGTAGATGTATTGATAGGATAACACATTTGTGATAATCTTATTGTGATAATCTTATTGATATATCTATTTACTTGCAATTGATTGTTCTATCTTTATGGTGTTGTGATTATTGGTTTATGTTTCATTGAACATCGTTTAATCAATTATCATTGTTGTGGTGTGGATCAATAGATGATTGAGTATCCCACTTGGGCAAGCATCCTTATTTGATCATGAGTGCTATGGTTAGATGCCAGTGAAGGGAGTTCAAGTGGAGTAAGTGCCACTTGGGGCATGCTTAGCCCTAGAGGTGTGATTTGATATTATCTTTTGTATATCTTGTATTTCATTGTATATCTCATATTGTTGTAATTTTGTGTAATCATTTGTATAATCCTTCTCTTTAGGGTTTGGGTAGTTGATTTAATTATAAAACTTCTTGTAACCACCCTTACACATAAGTGACCCCATTGCCCAACCTTAGGCACTAGTCTTTGGTTGACTTAGGGAAAGGGCTTCTTCTCATTCAGTGGGTTTTGCATCTTTGCTTGTCATATAGGCTAGTTTTCCCCTTGGCCTGTAATCAATTGAAACTAACTCCTAGACATTGTAATTAAAATTAACTTAGTAACCCAGGACAACCCCTTGGCTGCCCTAGGAGTGGGCCTAGACGGAAGAAGTTCCTATCAAGGTGGCTTGATGTGGGCGGGAGCTTAGACATTGTGTCTCAGAGGACAAACTAAGTGGACCGAGACTTAGTCCACACTTGCAAGTGTGCATAAGGCTGTAGTCTTTTGTGCTTGGTCCCGGACCAAGAACCCGATCATCTTGGGGGCCCTTACAAAGAGGTCTTTGCCATGTCTCTCATTGCTTGGTCTCGTACCAAGAAACCTCAGGAGTGTGCTTGGGGCCCTAGTCCACAACTAGAGTGCAGTCATCGTCCAGGGAGAATGGCTCTTGCATCTCTCTAAGCCTTGGTCCCAGACCAAGAACCCAGTGATCTTGGGGGCCTAGTCCATAACTAGGGTCTTAAGTCATCCTCCGGGGAGAATGGCTCTTCTTGGTTACATTAAATTCAACAACGGATGAATAAAATTTTTAGAGTTCAATTGAGAAATTTTGAAATATCCTAGGAGCTGTAGAGGTGAATGTTTGCAGGAAGGAGAAGATTCTTTTTCTAGGGAGTCAGGAATAACTCCAATTGGATGGTATATGCCATGTTCCATCCTCATGACCTGATCACTCCCGTGTTCCAGCTAATCAAGAAAAAATGCATTAATTAGGGAATGATTATTAGAGAACTAAATAGTTTTCTTTTTATGGAACCAATGACTAGGGGGCCTTGTTATCACCCAATCTATCCCACTTGTGCAAAGCCTTCACAAAATTCTTGATACAAGTGTAACATATATAAATACTTGTCATTGTCACCTTAGCAATTACTTCCCTCGTTTTAGTGAAGGATTGCAATCCAACACAAGGGAGGCTTCTAGCAACCTAAAGGAATCCTATAGCAAGATTGAATCAAGTCTATGACCTCCTATCTTGGTTACTCAGTGCCACCACCACTTAGATAAAGGTTCAAGGTAAACAAGGGGGTTAAGTAAAACAATTCTAGATTTGTGTGTGAGGTGTTTAAAGACAATAAATGATAACTACCAAGTCAAACAAGTCAAAATAAATGCCAGAAACACTACAAAATCAAATGAAAAGCTATGAACGTCTTAGGCATGATTGAGATGACTACTTCAGCAATATGACGAGTTGTAATGGCAGAAATACAACAGCCTTTAAAACTAGTAAACATGCAATGAAAGAGGGCTGAATTGCAAGCTAAAACTAGGGTTTCAAATAACCAAAGTAACTTGTTGAAATTTAAATGGCATGAAACAACCTCAAAATATGCAAGATGTCTGTTAAAATAATTAAATAAAAGTACCAGGACAAGTGTATTTCATCACCTAGGTGCCTAGGGGTGAGAAAGTGTTCAAAAGAGGTCTCTAGAAATTAATTTTATGAGATAAAATTAAATGTGACTTTTGGAATTTTGTGAGGGAAAATGAAAATTCATGACTCTTAGGTTTCCTCCACCAAGTCTACTTAGAGACTAAAGCGCCCTCATTCATTTATTCCTAGAGTTTGAGAGAGTTGAGTTGGAAGAGAGACCACATGAGAAGATTGTGGAATGAATTCCAAGGTAGTTCGAGGAAGAGCACAAAAATGGGAGGCAAAATTGTAACAACAATGGGACCGTGTGTACATGTTCGAGCCACGGAAATCGGTATGATACAACAACATGGAGTGAGGCCAGAGTATTGTACAAATTTGCGGGCACAAAGTGAAAAGGCAGTTTTGGTATTATTTTCTATGCTGAGTTTATGTGTGGAAAACAAGATAAGTGTGTGTATTAATTATTGAAGGTGGCTGCTGTAAATATCTCTCATTTCTCTGAATAATAAAAAGCCTCCCCTCTCTCATTGGTTTTCCCCTTTGTGGGTTTTCGAGTCACGAATTTGTAGACCAAATCCTACGTGTTGAATTTTACGTGTGAGATTTATTTACGAGGATTTAAAGTCTTTGTGTAGGACTTTTTTGTGTTTGATTCGAGCATTTAATTTCATGCTTCTTGTTATATTTCGATTTAGGTATAGGTTAAGTAGCTTGAAGGCAAGGTTCAAGCTGGCTTGAGGCTTCCCCACCCATTGTCACCTCGATGGGGGGCTCTTTCTATTAGGGTGGCAAATCCCAAGGGAGGCGTCCCTAATGTCTGAGATGATGAAGGAAAAGGATCAAGGGATTTAGGCCCAAAGGTCAAAGTAGGCTTTCCCTTCCTGATTACCGCCAAGAAGATAGTCGAAGAGAAGATAAACCACTGTTAGAAGCACCTGTTTTTGAGACAAGGCAACAATAAAACTAATACATGCATATAGTGGTTGTCTTCAATTGTCAATGACTATCAATATGAAATACATATGAGCATAAATAAGTAATTATTGTGAGAGTCAATGATTGCAATAAAGACTATATTATAATATTACTTCTTCAATAAATACCAAAATGATAATAACATTCAATGTACAAAATCGATCCTTGGATTATCACAAGTCATTAAATATGCTCACATATAATGTTAGCTGCGTCAAAGCCTACTAGAGGGGTGATGTCGACCTTATTCCTGGAATTGGTTGGTAGGCAAAGAGGTGGGCCACGTTTTTGCAAAGAATAAGCCAATGAAAATATTCAACACTTTATGTCTATCATTAGATGACCTAGCAGCAACTTTAATACCAAGCAAGAGGTCAAAAGAGGCAAAGGCGTCATCATAGAATTAGGGTTAAGTAAGCGTTAGGGTTAGTAGGGTTTGAAGTTTGAGAAGTTTAAAGGTGTTGTTTTGACACAAGAATCCCAACGTTGGAAGTTTAGACTAGTGCCTTAGGGTATCATGGAGTCGAGGAGCAAGGCTAAAGTCTTGGGAAGAGGAATCTAGATTTAAGGACAAGAGGTTAGGCTTTCTAGTGTTTTGCAATGGGCCACAAAGTCAAAACCCTAGGGGAGGAGGCTCATTCCAGTATTGCTTAAGCAAGGCCTCATGCTCTCTCTTTCCTTAAAATCCTTGGCAAAAAAAACGACTAGCTTCAAAACATAAAATCTAGGGCTAAAAAGGGGTGTTGAGACCCAAGGCTTTTCAAACCACAAGAGTCAAACCCTAGGTGTAAAATCAATTAGGCCCTATGGGCGTCTTCTCTTCAATTTATGTTTCAAAGACCCTTTCAGAAAAAGGGGAACTAGTGTATAAACGGCTAGGCTATGTTTCCTTAATCAAATGGCTAAACAAGTTTTTCTATCATGGGGACATAAAGCAGGACCTACTTGTGTGCTTATCCCTAGGAGTTTCAATGATTAAGCAAAACAACAACAATGTAACCATAAATGTAAGATATTTAGCCTACAACCATTCAATCAAAAAAGTTTTTGCATAGAAATACACTTACAAATCAATGAAGAGCTTTATCAAACCCTAGTTGTTGTTAAATTTTAATGAGATTTGTACCTTGGACAAGTGGTTCCTATGGGTTTTAGCTTTTACCTGAGGGATGTAGTCCACAACTTAAAAGTGGGTCTTTTCATAAAGTCACTTTATAAGTGGTAAAAGTGAACTTTAAAATTAGAAAGTGAAAGTGACTTAGGATCTTAAAGCACCAAGTGGGTTTTATTTAAGTTGGGTGAGTGAAATTAAATGAAAATTGAATTTAATGGGCATTTATTCTCACCATTGATCTTGGGCAATGTGAGCCCTTGGATCAAAAAGAAACCCAAGAGTCACTTAGGGATTCTAAGAAAAAGGAGGAAAAAGGCCAAATGAGAATTCATTCTTTCTTGGAGATTGAGAGAGGTTGAGAGAGAGCAGAAACGGAGAAGGGTTTCTATTTTTTGAAGAGGAAAGATAAGCAAAGAGGAGGCACGATTTCAAGGCAAAGGTAGACACGCCGTCGAAGTGATCAATGACATTAATTAATCGTCACAGTGCAGTTTGATACAACGAGATTTCATTACACTGTTATACCTTTCGAGCGGCCACGCCGTCGAGCATTAGGCTGACATTAAATGTTCGATGCAATTAAAATGCGGCTTATTGCGTCTGGCTATGTAATAAATTACGAGCGTTTTAGATTGAGCCGTCACGGTATTTAATGAAAAGCAGGCTATCTTTGTCTATTTGTGTGTGAGTGCTGCAATTCGAGGTTCTTTGTGGAGTGTATTTCTTCACGTAAATTCAAGCCTGAGAATTCGAGGGAAGAGATAAGTAAATTGTTGGTTTAATTTTTGCTGATGTAATTTTCAGAGTTGAAGAAATAAGAAGAACTCCCTCTCTCTCCTTTGGTTTTACCCACATTGGGGTTTTTCCAGGATCGATTTGACCTAAAATTTATTGTGTCATTAAATGTATGCTTGCTGATATATTTTCTGAGTTTTAAGACAGCCATTGAAAAGATTATTTATTTCATGTGTTTCGATTAAATTTCATTTAGAAATTTAATGCATATTAATGTTTGCAAATTTCATTAATATTGGGAAGGAGCATTAAACATTTGGGTGATAAGGAGTGATTGAAGCGGGGATTGGGATAAGTGCGGGGTGAGAAACAACATGAAAAATCATGGGTTGTAAACCTTCCAGTAAACACCATAAACATGCCAAGAAGAATCCTCCCACAAGTGTAAGCCTCAACTCCAAGAGCCAAGAAATGCAAAGAGACAAAGACTAGAATATTTCTCTCACAAGAGAGTGAGGTTGGTGTTCCATAAAAATGAGGCTCAAGCGTCCTCTATTTATATCGTCAAATGACTAATTACAAAAATAGGTCATTAAAACAACCGACAAAATTTTGACTAACAATAATTACATTATTTGTCACATTAAATGCTAAAATGTCAAAATTATAAGCTAAAGGGAGACGTGGGGTCCTCTGAGGGAGCGTTGGCCCTTTTGGGCATGATCAACATCAAAGAGGCAAAGACGTTGGCCTTTCTAGGGCTCCTGCAAGCTACCAAACGTGCCAAATGACCTGGCACCTTTGCCCACATCCTCCGGGGAAAACGTCCGCTTTTGCCCTGGTGGCGTCTGTCCATCAAAAGCCATCATCTCATCTGCGGTGGGTGATCCCCTAAGTAGACTCTGCCAGCGATCCAGGTGAGGGCGTCCTTCTTCTTCTTTATGCAAGGGATATCTATCCTGCGTTGTCCCGCCTCTACCATCCCAACAACCATCGGATGTGCTCTTATTCATGTAGGTCTGAACTAATCATATCCCCCATGTGTAGGTCCTTTGGTACTGTCCGTAGGAGCATGGTCCTGCACATCAAAAAAACTCGCCCTCCATGGGCTCATTAGTCTAGGGATCATAGCAATGCCAATCATATTTCATCATTAAATTTATCAAATACATGCATGAAATTCCTAGCATATCATCTAAGAGCTCAAAGACATTACGGATCTACTATACAAAAGATGAAGAAAATCAGCAGAGCAACTGTTGGGCTAATACCCACAAGAGATGGAAAGTTTCTAAGAGATCATTCAAGCCATGTTTTTATGAGGTGATGTGGTCTAGGGATGTCGAGTCACAATAAGACCAAGGGAAAGTGTTGTCCGTGGGTGCCTTTACAATGAGGCTGTTTGTGCGATCATGGATGCATTTTTTTCAAGCCCTTTAGTGCCTTTATCTTTTATTTATTGCTTTATTTCTTTTTTACTTCAAGGTCGACCGGAGGACAACTGCCTTGGCTTGGTGACGAGTGGTGACAGTGTTATCCACAAGAATTTCATGGAAATCATAAGGTTTTTTCGTGATGAGACCCCCTTTCCCTTGGCCATGCAACCAAGGTCAACTTTATACGGCGTGGTGACGAATAATTAACACAATGTCATATCTTTGGATACCTATGAACATAATAGGCGGTTAAGTGATGAGACCTCCCATCCTCTTAGTTGATCTTGTTTCTTTATTATTTTTCTTAGGGTCCCTTTAGTTTCTTATCGAGAGGCCTTTTATTGCCTTCCTCGGGGGATCCCTGATGAGAAGCATCTCTAAGTTTCATTTCTTATGGCTTTTATCTTTTACCGGTTGCTTTTACCCACAGGCCTTTAGCCCCTTCTTCTACAAGACAAGTGTAACCCTCAAAGGTCATCCTAATGGCGGTTAGGGAATGGGATAGATGTCGGAGATAGGGTGAAAAATGATAGAATGGTGGGGCCCGGAGCGATGGTCCTGCAAACCCCTTTTGGTGGCTAAGCAAAACCATGAATACAAGCTTGCTAGAATCCGCCCCATCAATCCCACTAGACAATGGTCAAGTGGATTAGTGTAAGATCAAGCAATCATGAGAAATGAAAGGAATCTAATGCATGTATAAGAAGGTTATAGCGATCAAACGCAATTTTATACCATGATACCTCGGTTAATTACCTCATGGAGCGAGTCCTCTCAGATGCAAGTCCAAGCATACCTTGGACCAATTACCTCATGGAGCAAGAGTCCTCTCCGATGCAAGTCCAAGCCGATGGTGATGGAAGCTGCTGCTGCTGACAGGACAAGTCTGGCGAAGAAGAAGAAAGATGGGCCCTCCAGGGCCATGCTCAGGTCGATCCTGCTCTCATCACTTCATGTCTAGGACCCGTGGGCCTCGAGACATGATCTCCTAGTTATCCCTAGATATCGGGGATAACACTTACTAATTTGCAGTTGTAAATGTGCAATGTGGGTTGGGCATTTAACTATGTGTCTCAGTGAGACTTGAAATCGTGTTGGGGTCTGAAAACTTTACATGGTATCGGAGCTGGTTAGAGAAGAAGAACATAAATATTTCAGCCATTAAAGTCAGAGATTTTTCTGAGAAGAGGAGGTACTTCACCTGGCAAACTTTTTTGGACTTGAATTTCAGTTGAGAGGGTCATGGCCATCGATTTGAGGGTTGAGGACAGATTGGATGGGACTGTTAATTTTAGCCCATGGAAGGAGAGAATCACATTGATATTGCAGGAAAATGAATTGTGGGATATTGTGGAGAACACACAAACGAGTCCTGTGAATGTGCCTACAGATGCTACTCTTTTGGTAGCCTACACCAAGAAAAATATCAAGGCCAAAAGAATTATCCTTGATGCCATCAAGGACCATGTGATTCCACATGTGACCGGGAAATCCAATGCCTACGAGATGTAGGACTCCTTAACCAACCTTTACTGGAGTTCCAATGAAAATAAGAAGATGGTGTTGAGGGAGAAACTGAAGGGCATCAAGATGACCAAAGCTGAAAATGTCATCACATATCTTACTAAAATTACTCAAGTAAGGGATGAGCTTGGAGCTGTTGCTAACAATGAACTTGTGAGGACTGCTTTGAATGGGGTGACCAAACAATGGACTGTCTTCGTTGAGGACATTGTGGCAAGGGAAAATCTTCCCAAGTGGGATCCTCTTTGGGATGACTTCATTTAGGAGGAAGCTTGGAGAGGATATGTGCTTGGTAGTTCATCCACTAGTCATGAGGAGGAGAATGTGGCTCTTGTAGCTAAAGGCAAGAGCAGGTCCAAGAAGGGTTCTACGGGAGGGAACAAGTAGAAAGGTGAAGGGAAGAAAGACATGAGCAAAGTCAAGTTCTTTGCTTGTCGTCAGTTTGGGCACTATGCTGGACAATGCCTTAACAATAAGAAGAAACAGGTTGCAACTTGCAGAGGTGGAGGAGTTTACTCACAGGTTCGAGAAGGAGTATTCTTTGACTTCTTGCTTCTCATCTAGAGCATCTTCCACTTGTATTTGGTACATTGACAGTGGTGCCTCCCCCCATATGACAAGAGTTCGTGAGTACTTTACTGAGTTTGCAACGATTGGAGACCAAGAGGTGGTACTTGGAGATGACTCGGTGGTCAGAGAAGTTGGGTGTGGGACTGTATCATTTTAGAGGGCGTCTCTACCTCCCATGTTGTATAGAGATGTCCTATATGTTCCAGGACTGAAGAAGAACCTGGTGTCAGTTTCCACTATTGAGGATAGGGGGCATGACGTATTGTTCCGTGATGGGCAAGTGCTCTTGTATCCTAAGGGATCTCCAGTCACTTTAGCCAAAGTGATTGGTATTTGACATGAGAAGTTGTACAAGCTCATGTTTCAGCCTTCGAGAGCATTGTTTCATGGCACCAACACCAGTGACCTTTGTGAGTTATGGCATAGGAGGATGGCCCACTTGCATCATGGGGCACTAAGGATCTTGAGAGAGATTGTGTCTGGAGTGCCATAGTTCAGTATAGAGCACCATGAGGTGTGCAAGGGAAGTACACCAAGACTGCTTTTCCAAGCAGTGATAGTAGAGTAGCTGGTATCCTTGATCTGATTCATACTGATGTGTGTGGTCCTATGTCTTCTGCATCTTTGACTGGGTTCTTGTATTATGTCTTTTTCATTGATGACTTCTCACAGAAGTCTTGGATTTTCTTCATGAAGACCAAAGGACATGTCTTCCAACGGTTCCAAGAGTTCAAAGCTCTTGTGGAGAACCAGATAGGGAGGAAAATCAGAGTGTTGAGATCTGATAATGGGGGTGAGTATAACACCAATGAGTTCAGTGACTTTTGTGCCCGTGAAGGCATTAGGAGAGAGCTGACAGTTCCATACACCCCACAACAGAATGGGGTGGCTGAGTGGAAGAACAGGGCTATTGTTGGGGCTGCGAGAGGCGTGTTACATGATCAGGGAATACCACTTTTTCTTTGGGCCAAGGCTTGTAACACTGTAGTTTATCTGCAGAATAGGAGTCCACACAGAGTCTTGGGGGATAAGACTCCTGAGGAGGCTTTCTCTGGGAAGAAGCTTGATGTTGGGCACTTTAAGATTTTTGGGTGCCTTACATATTCACATGCCCCTTCTGAGAAGAGGACAAAGCTAGAACCCACGATAGAGAAGGGGATCTTTGTTGGGTATAGCAAGACTTCAAAGGCTCTCCACATATACATCCCTTCCTTGAGGAAGACAGTTTTGAGAAGGGATGTGAAACTTGAGGAGGATGGAGCCTTTAGGAAGTCACAAGGGACTGAGAGGGGTGAGCAATCATCACCTCAGATTCAGGTGAGTCCATAGCAGTCTTCAGTGACACAGAGTTCAGGTCCACCAGTTTCGGTGACGATTGGACCACAGGTTACAGGGCCATAGATGTCAGGATCACAGGTTATTGGTCCACTGGTTTCAGGATCGAGTTCTCCAGATTCTACTTCAGGTTCACAATCTTTAGGTGATGGGGTTAAGCAAGGAGAGTCCCCTCCATGGGACACTACTTCAGAGAGGAGGAAGCCCAAGTGGCTTCGAGACACTTTGAGGGAGGCACAGGGTTTAGTGGGGAATCCCAGGCAGGCTATGAGGGAGAGTAAACCTCCAGAGAGGTTTTGCAGCTATCTTGCGATGGTGAGCAGCATCAGAGAGTTTGAGCCTTCCACCTTTGAGGAGGCAGTTGATCGGGAGGTTTGGAGAGATGCCATGATGGAAGAATACAATTCCATCATGAAGAATGATGTTTGGGAGGTGGTTCCTAGACATGAGGGGAAGTTAGTGGTGACTTCCAAGTGGCTGTACAAAATCAAGTATGATGCTGATGGTAGCATTGAGAAGTACAAGGCTCAGTTCGTGGCTCGAGGCTTCTCACAGGTAGAGGGAGTTGATTATGATGAGACCTTTGCTCCAGTAGCTAGATACATCTCGATTAGGGCAGTGATCTCCATTGCAACAAAGATGGGTTGGAAAATCCATCAAATGGATGTCAAGACCACATTTCTGAATGGTCTCATTGAGGAGGAGGTTTATATTGAGCAACCACGTGGATTTGAGGTGCATGGGAGTGATTCTCATGTATGTAGACTGAAGAAGGCCTTGTATGGGTTGAAGCAAGCTCCTAGAGCTTGGTACTCCAGGATAGACACATACTTGCAACAGATGGGTTTCGTGAAGAGTTAGGTGGATCCCAACCTGTACTTCATTGTAGTTGGAGGTGATCCTCTCATTCTTGTGCTATATGTGGATGATCTCTTTATTACATGGGCTGAGAGACTCATAGCTGGTTGCAAGGAGAGCCTTGCTTTAGAATTCGAGATGAAAGACATTGGGATGATGCACTAATTCTTGGGGTTGGAGGTTTGGCAAGAGGATGGATATATCTTTCTGGGACAAGGTAGATATGCGGATGAGATTCTGAGGAGATTCCATATGGAGGATTGTAGACCCATGTCCACACCTATGACAACCAACTGGAAGAAGCTACATTCTTCTGAGACAGAGTTGGTTGATCCCACATTGTATTGTTAGTTGATTGGTTCGCTGATGTATCTGGTCAACACAAGACCATATCTTTGTTTTGCTGTTAACTCTCTTAGTTAGTTTATGGTGGAGCCTCGGAGAGTACATTGGATTGCAACAAAACATGTGCTCAGGTACCTTAAGGGTATGGTGGATTTTAGCTTGAACTATGAGAGAGGGGATGGAGTTCAGTTGATTGGCTATTCAAATTTAGATTGGGCAGGATGTGTCAGTGACAGGAAGAGTACCTTAGGTTGTTGCTTTGGATTGGGCTCAACAGTGGTGTATTGTTTTGGTCTGAAGCAAAAGTCAGTGGCTTTGAGTTTTGCTGAGGCTGAGTACATGGCAGCCAGTCATGCCAGTTGTGAGGCCGTTTGGCTTCGCAAGTTGCTAGTTGGATTATTTGGTGTGAAGATGAGACCCACGATGATCTACTATGACAATTAGAGTTGCATTAAACTCTTTGAGAATCCAGTTTTCAATGACAGGTCTAAACACATTGAGATTAGATATCACTTCATCCGGGACCATGTTCAGAGAGGAGCAGTTGAGCTACAGTATGTTTCCACTGATGAGCAGATGGTGGACATCCTCACAAAAGCTTTGGGGAAAGGAAAGTTTGTTCCTTTTAGAGATAAGCTTGGGATGGTGAGGAACACTTTCCTTGGTAAGAGGGAGTGTTAAAATAATTAAATAGGTCCAAAAAGAGGTCTCTAGAAATTAATTTTATGAGAGGTCTCTTGGGGTGAGAAAGTGTCCAAAAGAGGTCTTTAGAAATTAATTTTATGAGAGATAAAATTAAATGTGACTTTTGGAATTTTGTGAGGGAAAATGAAAAGTCATGACTCTTCAATTTCCTCCACCAAGTCTACTTAGAGACTAAGGTGCCCTCATTCATTCATTCCTAGAGTTTGAGAGAGCAAGAGCTTGAGAGAGTCGAGCTGGGAGAGAGACCACATGAGCAGATTGTGGCACGAATTCCAAGGC
>SNQJ01S0046032.1:43949-69825 GCA_010110895.2 Picea sitchensis
TTAAATAAGAGAGAAGTTCCAGCCATAAAACGTTTTCCCCTTTTTGGAAGGGAGAAAATGAAAGAACATCTACTCTGACTTATATGGTGCCTCGAAAAAGGACAATGTATTACATCATAATGTTGACCAAACAACTATTTGACACAGGTATCATAAAAGATTGTGCTTGGAGTAAATTTCTATTCTTTCTAGCTGTAGAACGGTCCAAAGAAAAAAGCAATATAGAGAAAACATCTTGTACAAATCGCTTGAAACATCATGTGTATCCATTGATGCTAGGTGTAGGACCCAAATAATATGTCTTATAGAAGTTTTGAAAGTGGTGGGCCTAGTTTACTAAGTAACTTAAATATAACAGTGTGTGTGTGTGTGTGTGTGTGTGTGTTTGTTCCTTGTGTAAATGCATTTACAAACATAGCTTAATAGTTCCAACTTCCAAGGAGCCTGTTAATGTTGGATTATGAGTGTAATCTTCGCATGTGGCTATGGCACAGTCATATCTATTATGAATGTATTTGTAATCATGGCTAAGGCCATCCAGCGATCATTTGTGCTTATCATTTGTTATACAATACTAGAAGTCGCTTTAAAGGGTGACCTAGTCAAGTATACCAGAAGTCAGAAGTCCTATGGGGCTGCCATCTAAGGTCTATCCTTGACAACAGGTAGCAATCCTAAGTTTCAAAGCAGCATGGCTGTCTTCTTCTTTGCTGTTTTTAGGACAGCAAACAGTCATCTCTTTCTACTCAATGTTTTATAGGTTAAATTCTCTTTTAAGGTGCCCTTGCAAAAGTGTTTTTTATCTCAATGTTAGCACGTGCAGTATAACTTAAAACACATAACTTTTACCTCTAGATCTTGAACTTTAAAGTGCTGATCTACACTTCTAAACAAACATAAATTTGACACAGATATTTTGGTCAACGCATTACTGGATAAACCCACAGGAGAGGAGACAGGTTGGGATATATGTCTATATAATTGTAGTTAAAGCCAAGGTGAGTACAACAAGTAGTAGAAATACAATGGAACTGTAGCATGCTTAGGCTCCTCAGGCACACAGCAAGAACCAGGAAAAGTGCCCAAGCGTAGTGCAGCCCTCTCCCTTTGTTGCCTGCATGCAGGCTGAGAGCCTGGCCTCATCCCATTTGCCCAATGGGAAATCCCTCCACGGGGAATGATGTCCCTCTCACATGTTGCTTCTCCCATAGAAGCTGTGGGGCTCAGATCCTCCAGCCGGATCACTCCTGCGAGGTGAGCACATGATCCCTCTCAGCTCAATAAGCCCTCCTCCTGTGAGGTAGTCCGATGATAAAAGTAGACTGGGCTGAGAGTCCTCTCTCCACAGAGAACTAAGCGCCAGAAGCTCTCCTCTCCCAATGCATGGGATTCCTCATCAGTGTAAGATCCCTCCTCTCCCAGGTGAGCAATTTGAAGGGATGATAAATCACTTCCTCCTCCTTCTCAAGATGCGCCCCTCTTCCATGCAAAGTGCTCCCTCTGAGGTGAAGGCTAAGACTCCATGGAAAAACTCTCCATGTAAGTTCCAAGCAACCAGAACTCACTTCCCTCAAGAGCTCTCAAGGGTTTCTCTCAGACCCTCGCTGGCGAAGTCGCCCTCCTCCCTCTGGGATGCTTCCCCCCCTCCTCTTCTCCAAAATCCTCAGAGTGAGAATGGAGTCTCCAAAATGCCTTTACCCTCTTTAGCCTCCTCGTACCCATTTAGAGATCAGTAGCCTAGATTAGATCTATTAAGAGTCCTGAGAAAATCAATGGGTGAGATCAGCTCAAAAGAATCTCAACTCAAAAAACACTTTACTCAAGTTTCCATAGATTGCTTTATGTCTATTAATTCACCCACATTTGTGAATTAATTTATCACTTTATGGCTTAAGTGACATGTTTCACTTTTGACTTAAGACTCCTAGGTCAAAGTGAAATTAAAATCATAAGTCATAAAGTGGGGGTAAAGATCCTTCCCCCTTTGTGCTTAGAGACTCCCTTGTTACCTTGGGGACTCCACTTTCCAATTATCAAATCATACAAACTTGTTGCCTGGGCTCATTAGCCCCATTGGGGGTAGTGCCCTACTTGAGTTCTATGTAAATACACCACAACTTTCATTTATATTGTATCATCTTGTGATCTTCTTGATCTCTCTTATATAAAGTGTTTTTATACTAAAGGCACCTATATCACTGGTGTTTCTCTTGTGATTGGCATTCTCTCTTTTTATATCACCACTTGTTGATCACCCAGGTATAGCCACTTGTGCTTTGGATTTTATTTCTCTCCTTGCTTTAGCATTGCTCTCTCTCTGGCCTTGATTGCAAAAGGAGGGAACTAAACAGTAGCACATAAGCTTATGTATATTATTTATTGAATGTATAACAGATAAAGACAAGTAGCTCTTAGAGAACACACATTATATGACTGCGGATTCGTTTCTCCCCAACTTAGAGAACTCTAACAACACAGTAGAGGCAAGTAGTAAACCAACCCCTACTTTGGGCAAGGAGGAGAGGATATGTACCTGGCACGTCAATAGCAGAAGCATAGTATTTCCGAAACTCCTCCCGACCCTTAAAAGAGCGATTTCCCATTACAGCACTGATTGGAGACCTGGGGATGGCCACCCAGTAAAAGAGCTTCCAGAACACAGCAACATGACCCTTGGCAGCACCTTCTATATCAATCTCTGCTTTCTCTGCTCAAAGATGGGAAGGCTAAGAAAATCAATTCAGCCAGTCCAGTTGGATCAAATATCAAACACTGCGATTACTAGATCTTAAACGCTGGATGAGTAGAAGTTACTGTAGCCAACTCGTAACTGTGACATACATTAAAACAGCCGCGATCTGGATACAGAGAGCTGCCTAGCTTAGTTCTCAACATCATCAATCATAAACATCATACACGTTATTACCGTTCGTATGTGATTGTAGAATAAAGCACCTACTAGAGAATGAACTCTGCTTCAATCAAAATTAACACCAAAGAAATCTATGAGATGGAATTGAGAGAAATGTAGTATATCAGTTAAAGGAAAGTATTAGAAGGTGAAGGTGATTACGTATAAAATATCTACGGATTATTTACTTGAGAGCGAGATCGGAATGACCAGCCCACAACTCCTTTATTAATGGGTTATTGGTTACATATACTTGTAAACCGCCGATACTTTGTTCTCAAAACATAGGAAGAGAAGGGTATTTATTTTTAGATGCCTCATTTTCACATGAAGCATCGAGAACTGGTAAGTGCTTCGACTTGATGAGATAGTCTGTTATTCATCTGAATCATAACGATTTTGTATGTGTTGATAGAATGCCTTCAGTTTCAAGGATGAGTTCACCTTCTTCAGCAAGAACTGGCAACTGTCTGTAATAATTGTATTGGGAAATGGTTTCCCAATTTCTTTTTTAAGCATGATGTGTGGAATACATCATGGACTGGACTTTTGTCCAGAGGGTTTAAAGCATAAGCAACCTTGTTAATTTTCCGAATTTGTTAAGGGCTATAGAATTCTGGTGCTAACTTATATTTCCTCCTTGCTTAAAGGATAAAAGTTTATATGGCTGAAGGCATACAAAGACCCAATCACCTTCTTGAAACTCTCATTCTGATCAGTAACAATCAGCGTGTTTTTTGTTGTATGGGCTTTTAGCCTAGTCATCAAATTTTCCCAAGTTTTGGTGTCCTTGAGCATTTACCGTTATATGGCTGAAGGCATACAAAGACCCAATCACCTTCTTGAAACTCTCATTCTGATCAGTAACAATCAGCGTGTTTTTTGTTGTATGGGCTTTTAGCCTAGTCATCAAATTTTCCCAAGTTTTGGTGTCCTTGAGCATTTACCATAAAGTCGACACATTAATGGTCAAAGGCTAAAATTAGTTTAAGCAACTAGTGTTTATCTAAATTGTGTATAAGGGCATTAGATGGACATGTAAAAGGAATGATGACAGTTAGAGTTATATGTATATAGCTGTGACATGAGACAGACACCATCCGAGCACTTGTTGGACATATCGTCCTGTACTGTAATTTTGGACAACAAAGACATTGTTTCAGAATCGACTTTCCACTTGGTTCTCGGGTTTCCCACTATAAATCAGTGTGTTCTGATGTGACTGTCTATTGTCCTGTTGTTATGTGATGGATTTGGACATGTTAATGATAAAAATTAATAATGGACATTTTTTATTCCATGTCTGTTGTTTTTTAACTTTTGTTAAGTTATTGTTCCTTTATTAATTTTTGTTTTGTCATGTTAATGAGGAACAACGTTAATACTCATTTACTTGAGTGTATTTGTCGTTATTATGTTGAATGAGTGTTAAGGTATATACTATACTAAGTAATAGAATGCATCCCTTAGGGGGCCCATGTCCGTATCCCATGTGTCGGACACGTGACACGCTAGGACATGTGTCCTAAAACATGACACATGCCAAACATGTGCCCTATATGTGTCCAACACCAAGGCACAAAAATGACTCGTGAGGACTCTTAAAAAGCCATTTTTATTCATGATCCAAGTTGGCTAATGCCAACTCAACACTGCTGTTCAAAGTTCAAACCCATAGCATCAGGAAACACATCCCACATTTTTGTCTTCATGAAGAAAAATTGCTTTTAAAGAGTCCCCACGAGTCTTTTTCGTGCCTTGGTGTCAGACATGTTAGGACACATCTAGGGCACATTTTCGACATGTGTCCTGTTTTAGGACACATGCCTAGATAAAGCATGGATAAAGCAATGCCAAACTCAGATCAACCCTTGCGCAAGGATGATACAGGATAAAGCAATCAACTGGGGTCTCTAACACCCACAAGTTCTGCCTCCAAGCATGCTCAATCAACAGTGACCCTCACTCACTCTAGTTCTATCATAGAACTCCTACAGTTAGAGGTAATTTTGCTGCTTATTTGTCTCATCCACACAGGACTATTTCACTTCCTTTTTCTGCTGATTGTATAACCTTCATCGTATCTTTACAAAACAGCCAACAACTCAGACAAACTTACTCGTTTCAATGCCGATTTTGTGAGAGACAATTCTGTACTAGAGTTATACCCACTGGCAACCACTATCCAATTCCATTTCAACGCCAGAACTAATCAACTGTGAGTCCTGTGGCTGCCGTTTCAGCTTCTTTCAAAAATAAATTCAGAAATTACTGTTTAGATCACTTTCCAGCTCTTGATCAGTAATATATTTCCATAACACTCTACTGTTTACCATATGTACACTCGGCTAATTCAGTACAATCATACTTGCAGCTGCTGATTCTTTCACTGATTCGCTGATTTATGTGATGCCAACAAAACTGCCATAATTAACCTGCACCGGACTTATCTTGGGAAAATACAGGGTTCCAAAGAAACCTCCCTCATGCTTATTACAGCTACAGGAATCAGGTAATGGAAGAATTATTTCACATGCCAAATGGGGTAAAGAGGTCAAATCATGCCTTCTGATTCGTAACTTTTAGGCTTTAGCACAGCAAACCTCTGTCCAATTTTCCTTTAGCATATTTAGAAGAAAAAAGGCTGCTTTAAGGCGCTTTTAGCTTTAATAAGCTATCATACTTACTACCTTCAGACACATGGCGGATCCAGCATCTTCAACAAATCAACTCAAGTACGCAATTAAATGTTCATGCTAACTTTAGCTAAGGTTGAAGTCTAAACTAAAGGTGGACAGAGTTGGAAAGAAAAAGCAAGACTTCTTATAAACCTAAACCAAGGTCTTTTAGCAGAGGTCCCTTGCGAAACTCATCCACCACCAATAGACACTCCTCTAAGCGGCTGTCCATTATGACACTAGAGTAATTCGTATCTACCTTGTGCCTCAGCGCGAGTTTGTAAGGATAAAGGCTAGAGATTGGAGAGGCAAAATGGCGTAACTGGAACCAATCCAACCCAATGTCACCAAAATGGGAAGGTTCTTTCTATTTAGAAAGGTAAGGCCCAGGGGGGAACATCCCGGTGACACGAAGAAGTTTTGAGAAGGCGAAGGATTATAAGACAATGATAAGTTTCCCCCTCACAAGTCCTGCCGTGAGATAATCAGCTGCGGTAATAATAAGAGTATAACCAAAAAGAGATACACACTGCAGAGACAAAGCAACAGAAATGGCCAGTATATGCAAACACATTCCCTTTGATTTGGTACTTCATAAATCAGTATTTATCAATACACATATAAACTTAATTGGATAATAAATATTGTGAAGTGATGTTTATAAATAACGGCCGATAAATGTGTCACTTCTTCAATAAATACTCAAACAATATGGCATTCAATGTAACAAATTAACACTTTATTCAATTAGTACCCTGCATGCAAATTCAGTACTATAAGGGAAAGCGTTAGTACACAAATGATATTATAGCTAGAGATACTTGGTGGGTGGATTAGTTTCCTAAACTGAGGAGGTTAGTTGTTAGGGTTTCATTCAAAGTTTGGAGAGTTGTTTTGGATTAAAGTTCATTTCAGAACCAGGGGTCTTGAAGCCCGGTCTATAGAGTTAATAGAGTCAAAAGTAGGAGGCCTTCAAGGATCAAAAGATAATACCCATTGCAGGACCTAGAAGGTGAAACTTTGAGATTATTTGCTAGAATAGGAGCCTCAAGAATTAAAATAGAGGGAGAGAACCACCTTGAATTGGCAGGGGAACTAGAGCCTCGGTGCTCTCTCTTTCCTTAACTAGTAGCAATAGCGGCTAGAAATAAGCAGCATAAAACCAGAGACAAGGAGGTTTGGAAGCTGGCGATGTTACTCTGACAAGACCACCAATATTAAAACCACAGGAAGCGGCTCTCAAGGTGTGTGGGAACTAGGCCTTGGGCGTCTCCTTCTTATTTCGGAAAGGGAATGAGAGAAATGGAGAGAGAAAAGAAGAGTGTAGCTAGAGCTGCGGCTCTCCCTCTTCTATTCAGCTGAAAAATCTCTTAAAGGGGACATGAGACAAAGGACCAGTAGTGTATTGCTTGTCTGACTAGGTTTATTCAGCGAATTTATAACAATATATGCAAGAAATAGCAATACAACCATTCAATCAAAGTTTTGCAGAAATTCACTTAAATAAACCAAGAAAACATATGGAACCCTAGTTGTATCATCTTCCACCAGGAGAAATGCCAAAATATGCCAAGAAAGTCTTCCCTCAACAAATTAGCCTCCTGAATTTCAGTAATAGCAAGAGGAGATTCTGGAACAGATTTCATAATAGGTGAGTGAGTCATGATGAAAAATGAGAGTAGAAACTCAATTTATCTGTACCATGACTGTTCACTTTTAGGTCCTTAAAAAGTGACAAGGCCAAAATACTAAAAATCTTGTGCCTTTACATTAAATGACAAATTAAAACCCTAATCAAACCTTGAAGGACATCATCCCCTTTCTAGGGTGGCGTTAGCCTTTAGACAAATCGGTGATCGAGGACCAAATGGTAGCCCCTTGGAAGCTACCCAAAACGCCACCGCGTGCAGCCCATCCATGCAGCGAAGCGTCCGCGTAGGCGGGGATGCCGTCATGGACCTCATGGGTGACGTCTCAGGCCTAGGAATAGCGTTCAACTTGAAAGGGACAACCTTATGAGTCAGGCATTTCTGGGTGCCTCACGGTGGAATGTCCTCCTAGCCCGGTCTGAAATTACAGTCCATCTACTGTCTCACATCTGCATACGGTGGGATCGGCATCCATCGATGGGTCTTATTCCATGGAGGTCGGCCAGTCATCTCCCCGTAGTATGCAGGTCCAAATGGTGCACAAAGTGAGACGTCACGTACATCAGCGAGCTCGCCTCATGGGCTCCTTCGATTCATTAGGGATCATAGCAATGTCAATCCATCTCATCATCAATATTATTAAACCGGTGCGCCAAAATCCCTAATACATCAATCAAAGCTCAAAGACATTACACAAAACCTGCAATACATTTGGAAATAGCCGGAGTCCTATTGGGCTGGTATCCTTTGAAGGAAAGATTCCGGAAGAGACCTCATCCAAGTCAGCCTGATGGGTGATGAATTAGGAATATCCAAACAAGTGGAGTCTCGCGATGAGGTGCGAAAGCTTTCATGGGTGGTGCCTTTGTAGAGGCGAGTTACCTATCCTGGATGAAAATCTTTCCAAACCCATGCCTTTATTCTTTCCTTTTATTATTTTATTTTTAATTTGTTTTCTTAAGAGGCTAGAATTAGGGACCGCGCCACGAAGCGTGGTATTGACGTTACCCACAAGTACTTTAGAAGGTTGGCTCGTGATGGACCCTTTCCCTTAGTAACCAAGAGTCACTACCACGGTGTAGTAGCTAACCGGTAGTGGCAATGTCATCTTACTAGGTATGGACCCTAATAGGTTGGCTTTCGTGATAGAGACCTACCGACTAGGGTCTTGTTTTATTTATTTTTCGGGTCCCTCTTGTTTCTTAGAAGCCTTTATTGCTCGGGGATCCACAGGCGAAGCATATCTAGGTTTTATTTTATATGGATTTTATATTTTACCGACTGCTTTTACCTTCTAGGCCTTTAGCCTTATTCTACAGGGTAAAATTTGCAATCCGAAATAGGTCCAACCAGTTCACGGACAAATTGGAATGGGATAGGTGAAGCGGGAAATGAGATGAAAAGTGAGTTTATTGAAGGGAAGCCGAGCGATGGCTTTGAAATGCCCCCTAATTGGCAAACCAACAACCCTAAGGACCGCAGGTTTACTAGGCATCATGTCAATTCACACAAGAATGGTCAAGTGGGAAAATGTAAAGATCCAAGCATTTACATTTAGAAACAAAAGGAATCAAATGCATATTCAAGGGTTTTGATGATCAAGTGGCTATACCATGATACCGGACTAATTACCTCATGGAGCAAGAACCATCTACGACCTGAGACCAAGGTTGTTGGGAGCGGGAAGCACAAATTTTCAAAAATCTCCGAGAGCGGAAGCAGGAAGCGCAGATTTTCAAAAATCTCCGGTAGCGGGAGCGTTTCGGGAGTGTGTTTTATATAATACATAAAATATATATATATTGATGCATATATATATATATTTATATACTAAAACATGCGAGGAATGTTGACCAAGATCAATTGCAAAAACTTGTAGAAACATGAGATATAAAGATCATTTAGCAGTAGTTGGTAGATTAATGATAGTCATTAAAGCATCAACCATTTAGTACATCACCATACTACACATATAACATCGATCATAAACATGTGGGACTCAACATTAAAACATCATAAGTTATAACATCAATAAAGCATCGCAACATCAATCGGTAAAGCATCGCAACATCAATCCCATTAACAAGGGAGTAGAATTGAACATTATGACAGTTTACCTTTGAAGTTCATAACTTCATAACTTCATTGTTTCACAGAATAAACCATAATAAAGAGTCAAGACTTAAGAATAGAAAGTACTAAGTTTAGAGACTACTTCTAAACGTGAAACCAAAAGGAGATCTAGTTTATACTTGCTTATGCTCTGGTTTCCTCTTGCGAGAATTTCTAGTTTCTTCTCGAAGTGATCTTTAAATTAAGAGGGAGGAGCAGTTGGAAGTGATCGTCAGGAACCACGACTGACCGGTAGATATTTGCGATGACAATGGATGTTGTGTAGATGAAGGTAAAGCCCGAGGAATATGGAACCCTTGTAGTGGATGGGGTGGCATGTCTCCTCAGGAATATGATCGCCATCATGAACACCCAAAAGTTCCTCTTGCAAACGCTCTAAAATGGACATCCTGTATAAATTAATCTCCTCTGGTTATTTATCCCAAAGTGCGTATCTCTTTTACAAAAGCATTCTCGTCTGCATCAAAGTAATGCGACAACAACCTCAAATTGTAATGCACGCAAACCAAGCTTCTTGCAGTGCATTCAAGTTGTTTCTCTTTTCTGCTTGTGGTTGACTATAGGTGCTCCAACACCTCTCTGCGAAGAGGTGTTAACGACCTGAGAAAACACCTTCACCTTAATTTATGCAATTTTTTTTGGTAGGGGAGCCATACATATTCCACCATTTGATAGAACTCAACATATCTCGATCTTTGGTTGCGTAGGTTACTTAAAGAGAGCTTCGTACTCATTGATGTATTTATGATTAGCTACTTGGGCACACTCCTCTTCATCGGGTATCAACTTGTCCAATGCAAGCATAAATCCAGTACCTGGATGCGTTGTGGTTTCTCCTTTTCCCCACCCAGGGTCTTTGGATTTAGTAATAGAGATGAGACTAATATTTTGGGAGTGGGACATATGGGGGCATGGGGTGGAACATTCAAATTATCCTGGCACGACTACAAGCTTATGGATATGATCCTTAGAGGTATCCAACCCGGCTCTCTAATGTCTTTGATTTGCAGCCTGTACGTATTTGTCCATGCTCCTTTACCTCTCAAACAGAATTGATCTGTATCTGCAAACCAGATCATAATGTAAATGGGTTTGGTGAGCAATGAGGAGATATCTAGAGACTGATGTTGCCCAAAGATGGCCCTGCAGAGGCTGTCCTCCACCTCACGAAAGTCACTTCTCTCAGATTCGGATGTAGCCCTGTCTTTTAAGATCCTGCCATGAATCACTCGAAACCATACTAGCCAATACCTCTCATACCTTCCAAAGGTGCTTGAAGGTGAGGTAATAACTAACAAATCTAGTCTTTCTGATCTTGAAGTAACTCCAACTTGGTGACTCTGCGAAAAATGTAATTAAATTACATGCTATGATTGGTAATAAATCACTTATCATCTTCTTCCCTCTCTTGTATAAAGCACCAATCCACATCTAATCATGGTCCTTCATTTTAATAATATCCCGTACATCAAAAGGTTCATTGTGTGAAAAAACCACCCCGACCAAAATATATTGGGGTACCCATCTTCAATGATTGCTCATGTTGCCCACAGTGCTTGACATTATTAGGTATTGAATGACATTATAGGAAATCGAAAGTCTACTTGAATGGTTTAAATAAGACATCTCAATAATAATCCACACGGTTTGTAGCGATCCGAGTAGTCATGGGTTGAAAGGAAGATATCACCACTCTTAGACACAGCAAGTATATTTATCAATGGCTCGCCTTTCACATTTGTCCAACCATCGGAGACAATTGATACCCCATTTAGGTTCCCTCATTTGTAAATTTTCCTAGGCACCTTGGATTTTGGCTCTTTCCACATCGTCCCGCAGGTTTCTAGCTTTGTCATGCCAGGGGCTCCACTACCATAGCCTTAGGGGCACCATTGATGGCTTGGACCATTTCATGCCAATATGTTGAGCGAAGAACATTGAATGGTATGCATGCGGTATACCATTCATGCATATAGAAACCTGTAAATTTTGCATCCACATCATCTCTATAACCTTGGTCAAGGAATTCTGAAGAATGTTCATTGGTCGAAGCTCATCCCCCCATGCTAGCATGGGGGGATGTGCTTCAACCAATGAACATTCTTCATGCATTCTCGGGTTCACCTTGGTCTTTTGGCTTTGTTTTATTACTGCCTCCTCTTCCCTTTGGTATTTAAGTCTATCTTTGGAATCGATACACACACAGGATTTGATTCCTATAATCTTACCTTCATCCCAGTGCAGAGCCCACATGGATGCTTTCTCACACGGGTATAGGAAGCTGTGTAGTCTTTATGACAATGGTGGCATATAAATTTCCCTATTTACCCCTTTCCCTCCACTAGGCTTAGTGACATACTTCCACGGAGGTGCCTATCTTTGGATTTTTGGGGATCTTAGCATCACTGTCATTTCATTGTCTCCATCCCCTTCCATTCCTTCCTCCCTTGGTATGTGATGTTCCCTTCTATTTCTTCATCACTATCATGGGTATTTAGGCGATGAACCTCCACCACCATCATTATAATAAAATGGAACCAAAAAGGCACCACAGCATCAACATCATGGATGTTGAACCTTGGCCCATGATAATAGGTTTGCTACCTACCACAGTAGAGATGATGGAGGAAATGGGAAGGAGGTAGGAGAAGAAACTAGTTTGCTTAGCCATTTAAGAGAAAAAACAAAGAGAAAATGGGCACCAAAACCTACTACCTCTTTGGCTCTCCAATGGTGGTTCTGAATATGACTATGGTAGCCTTTAATCTCCTTCCAAGCTCTCACAAATAGGTAGCTAATCTCCCTTCAATCCTCCTCAAGAACCCCAGAGGGAGCCTCTCAAGAGTCAAAGGCCTCTTAGCAAAAGAAATGGATGTGTGAAAAATGGGAATGAGAGAAATGGGAGTGAAAGGAGTGTTTTGAACTCTTAACCTTAACTCAGAGCTGCTTTCCCATGAGTCATTTCTCAAAAGAGCAAAACAAAAACAAAAAAAAAAGAAATTTCCTCCTCCTCATAGCCTTGGTGGCTCAAGGGGGTATTTTTTCCCGGGCGTCGAGGGGAATCGCTCCCTAGGCTCCTTGGCCCTTCCTAAAACAGGGCCAGCATTTTTTCCTTGAGGGGCCTTCTAAAAGCAGCTCCAATTAGGAAGCGAGTTCGAGAGTAACTGCAGCCTTACCTAGAAGACTAAGCTGATGGTGATGGATGTTATTGCTGCCCTTGAGATAAGGTCTTTGAAAGAAGAAAGGTGGGCCCTCCGGGTCCATGCTAAAGTCAATCCTACTCGGTACTCCAGCCAGCCCTTGCATGGGACCTGTGGGCCTCAGGACATGATCTTCCTAGTTATCCCTAAAAGTGGGGAGATAGCATACTTGTTCTTATCAATTAAACCTTCACCCACTGGAACCTTGAACCACACCACCACTGCTTTCTCAAAAACATGGCATTCAACCTATATCTGCCATACATAGAAACTGCTAATTTTAAAACATGCCAAAAGCAATCTTTCTCCAAAAGAAAAAAGCGGGAAAGAGTGATCATGAAGAGATGGAGCATCTATCTTTAGAAAAAAAAAATGGACTAGACTAATCATCTCACATGCAATTAAAAGTAGTCGCGTTGGACTCGTTTTTTCACAAGGATCAAGAGTATACAGTCATCTCTGACATGTGGGCCCCAGATCTCCAGATGCTCAAAAAAAGAAAACTCCTAAAAATAGCAGTTTTCCAGAGTTTGATGAATATGACTCTAAAAGGGACCTTGATCAATGCCAATGCCTAGATGCATCTGAAATGAGATTGGTGTAAAAAAGGGACTCTTAGCACGGAACTTAACCACAGGTTTACAGAAATTACTAATGGGGGTTAACATATTCTAACTTCTAAACTTCTATTTTATGGCATATGTGTATTGAATATTCCATTTCTTGTGTGTTTTGATCATCACATTGATGTGGTAACTAGTTGTATTAATATTTTGCAAATGTTCTAATTTCTAAAAAATTTGGATATGTATGTCTAGTTCATTTTTGAATTTGTAATTTGCATTTTTTTAATATATATATGGTATCCCTAAAGTATACCTATTTCCAAGATTGACATGTCCATTAGCTAGGATACTCGTATTCACATCTCCTTTGTGTTCTATGTCCTCGTGTAATGTGGCTTAGATACTATATAGTACAATCTAGGGTTGGACATTTGGTGTCCAACATTTTGAAGACATTCCAAATAGATTCAAGGACACTTATTTGCATTAGAGAAATTTGGAGGTCAAAAATTCACCTCAAAACAAAAGAGCAATGCCATCAACATCAACTTTAAAAGAACCAATAGGATTCAAGATGATGATGTCAACTATGGGATAAATAGTTTAGAGGAAGAAAAATAACTTCACTTTTGTAATCGTGGTACTGACATCTCCCTCTTGGTTTACTCAAATTTTAAGTGTGGTCACTCGTTGGATGCAGAATTAAGTTTCACATCCAACAACTACAAACTTTGTATACTTTTGACAGACCCAAAATGAGATAAATTGGAAATACAATAAAAGAAACAAGAAAAGCGTGTTTTCATGTATTCCCGGTTATCCCACTCTGGAAGTCTATCAAAAGAATCTTGAGGAAATGGAGTACCTAGTTGAATGAAGGAATTTATTTTTGCATCTAATGAGTGCCTACTGTTGAAATTTGAGTAAATCTATAAGGAGATAGGTTGAAAAAAATAATTAAAAAAAAAAAAAAAAAAAAAAAAAAAAAAAAAAATATATTTTATTATTTTAACTATTATTATATTATTTTCCTTGAGGCCCATTTTAGACCTCAAGATTTATCTAATGCGAGTGCGAGTGGTTAATTTCTAAAATATTCTATGGGAGATGATGTCACAAGAGTGAGACAACGGCACCAGAGAGGATTCAAAATCCTCCTCAACTTATGATATGAAATGTTATCACCACAGTTGAGTTGGAAGAAGCCAGATGATCCACAAAAGTCAGGACAACTATGGAGATGATGTCTGAGGCCCTCGGGTTGCGGAACCTTAGATGCAAGAGCAGGACAGTGATGAGGCTACATGCACCACCATCTACTATATAGGATCGATGGATTTTCCATTCACCACACCAGAGAGAAACTTGGCTCCATACCGAGAGGGATACTTGGTCTTGCTCCAAGAGAGGAGTATTAACAAGTCTGGTGTTGTGGGTAAGTGTCATTTAATAAATGAAGCATTTGGAGATATGTTGCAAAGGTTCTTCCTTGGTTACTGACGTTTACTTGGAAATTATGCTCATTTCCCTATTTCACCTTGGTGGTTGACATTGTGTCCTAATAAGCGGTCACCCTCGGAAGAAGGTTACCTCTTTGGGGGTCTCCTGATAAATCATCATGCAAGCAGCACATACTTTTCATGTTTCTTTCCCTTCATTTCCTCATCTTTTTGGGTTTTAGTTACATTGACCAGAAGGGGCTTGTCTGCCTCTTTCCTTAGGAAGAAGAATTTACTGAGCTAGAGGTTTGTAGGCTGGAAAAAAGATAAAACCCGATCATAAAACCTTCAGGGCCATAGCCAGAGATCCCATGAACAATAAAATGTTTCTCACAAAAATTGAGGGACTCATAAAATGACAACTAGTGAACACTTAGCCAAGGTAGAAAAATTGTGCTTGGGCAATGTAAGCACTTAGGTAGAAGTCCCACACATTTGTCTTCAACTTGGGGAAACATCTGTGTGACTAGGAGTGCAGAGTTAAGATTGGGCAATGTTTTTCATGCTTAGGTAGAAGTCCCTGTAGCTTCAACTTGGAACCTCCTAATACAAATTAAATGCAGCAAAGGGCTTGGGAAAATCGTACATCATGAGACTGATGACACACCCTCTAAAAGCATATAAAACAGGACAATATGAGCCCTTAATATGTTAAGAGGCCCATGCTCAAAAGTATTACCCTGATCCACCTCATCTTATTTACATGACTCAGAGAGGGACCATCTAGGAAACACTCATGGCATGACAATGAATTCTGCAATGTGGTCCTGCAGGCAACCCTCTAGCATACCTAAATTTGGAAGGTTGCATAAGGTCTTTGAGCATTTGTTTTATTTTGAAAGGGGGCTTGATGCATGTTTGGGTGGTTCTTTTATTATATATATATGGCTTACTTGACACGATGCTTCTGACTGGTGAGCCCTTAGATGAATTTGTTATTTTGTCTTTGGAGGGCCTTAGCAGGGTGGGAGTCTTTTCGTGAGAGCACAAGGTCCACTTGGACCTTCACTTTCGGAGGCATGGAGCCCACAGGGATGGGCCGGTGTACCCCCTACTTGGACAATTGGATGGGAATGTTGCCTTTGGAGGCAGGAGACACACAGAGAAACAAAGCTAGCCCCCTATTACTAGCGTTTGACCTCGAGATCAAATGTCACTTTTAAGACGCCGACGTCCTCTCTTGGGGCTAGAGTTTGGTGATGGTGGTGATGATTTGATGATGACTTGGCATGGTTGTGGACCTAAATTAACGCTTAAAGGTGTACGTATTAGCCTTTGGAGGCTAACGTCTCCCTCTTGACTCAAGTACTTGGTCAAAATGCAAAAGCATACACCCTAAAAGGGCATGATGTCATCATTTAGAGCTTCTTTTAATTGTAAATTTAATTTTTGTTTTGTAAAACTCCGATTCAGGAGATTGACCTCCCAAATTGTGTTCGGTTTACCTAGTAATGTGGACAAACAATTTTATTAAGACCTCCTATAAATAGAGGCTTGCTCATTCCATTTGAATATATGATCTCACTTGAGAATTACATAAAAACTTGGCTGAAATTTTCGCCCTCTTTGGGCAAATTTCTCTCTTGTGCAATTTTTGGATGCTTGATACTTGTCTTATGGAGCTAAAGTGAATTAAGCTATCTCTTGATGCTTGTCTCTTGCTGTTATTGTAGTGGAATGTTCTTGGTAGATAAGGACATCTAGCTATTTCTTGGAATTGGTATGGAATTTATGCATGTGTTGGGTGTTTCTTTCTTAAAACATGGTTATTCTTGTCTAGACCCTTGGAGTATAAGGGCATACACCCTCACTAGGATCTACCATGATTTTGGCTGGTTATTTTTACAGGGTTGCTAGGAGGAGTAAAGGAGGCCCTCCTAGAGTTACCTTGTTAGATTTACTTGCTATAGGGAGTAAAGACTTACCCCTAGAGAAGTAGTGGATCTAACCTTACACAAGAAGACTCCATAAACCATTGACAAGGCACTAATCTTAATTTGCATTGGAAATAAAATCATTACATTGGTACCGCATTAAGAGGTGAGAGATATTGATTTTGTTCAAGATGGATTATTTTCTTAGTGTCATAAACTTATTTGTGCCCTAAAATTCCTAGTTTATGAGGAATTCTCTTGTTGTAATAATCGAAAGCAATGCTACAGCCATTAGGGATGCAACAAAACACTCTTAAAACTCTTGCTTTACTCACTAATCTACCATTGAAATTTGTTTGCAAGTTGCCATATTTAATCTACTTGTCATTGGATATCTTTTAGGTGGATTGTTTGATGATTTTGGTGGCTAGAATTTTCACCTAGCAGCCAACATTTGTTTTACTACATGCACTTAAATATAATAATAGTTTATTGATAACACCTAACGGCGACCCTACTAAATGCCATTCTGAGTCTTGTGCCCTGTGGGCGTTAAAACTAGGCATTACCAACCAGTTTCTAATATCTTTAGCGCCCGGCTTTTGGCAACATATTTTGCAGCCATTTGCTAGTTTACTTTGCTGACTCAAATCCTGATATACAATTTAGGAGAAAACTTTCCCTGCTTTTCCCTTTGGTTATTTGGCTTGTATCTACGATCCAATTGTCTTGTCACCGAGGTAGGGTTTAATGTTGTCTTGCGGGTACCTGACACTTTGGCAACCTCGCTTCCATCCAACAAGACTCTTGCTGAAACCTTTCTCCACTTTCAACTTTACCCTGGGGGTTTCATTGAATCCATTCTTCCACCATTTTGTCTCTGTCCCCTAGGGTCACTGCAATTCCCCTTTTGTGGTGACTTATCATCACTAAAAGGAGGGGAGTATCTATATAAGGTATTGTGATTGGGTACTCCCATAGTTGTCTCTCTTGTGGATTGGGTCAAGCTTTTACTTGTCTGAATTCGTGCAATATCATTCACGATACACTCAAAAGAAAGAATCTTCGACATTTTGAACTAGTCCTTGTTGAAGATTTTCCAGGTCCTATCAAAAGGCTGCCAACTAGGTTTGTCTTTGACCTCAAGTTGGCTCTAAGTTCCAACTATCAAACAAGGGTTTGCTAATGTTTTATAAAAGCAAATTGTTCAATAACTTCTTCACTGATTTGTTACGGTTACATTCACAATTTTAGGTGCCTGTATATGGTTTTATTTACCAAGGGTTAGCACATGCATACTAAAATAAATGTAACACACCTAGGAATGCTACGATGAAAATACAATGGTTTACCACTCCTTACGTAGAGGTGGAACCGCAATTATTTTGGTCAACGCTGACCTGGATACAAAACCCTCAGGGAAAACAGGAGTTTAGATATATGTCTATATGTAGAGGAGAATAGATGGTGGAATACAGCAAGTACAAAATGTAGATGAACTTGTTACAATAGCATCTTGTCTCGAGCTGAAATACAAGTCTAAACCAGGCAGGTGCGCCCTAGTATGGTGTGCCCCTCAGAAATGTTGCCAACTGGAAGCTCTGATCTGAAACCCCCTCCACAATACTCGTCTTGTTGGTGACCTCCCTCTGAGGCATACCTCTCACTGCACAAATTTGGGCTCTCTGGGGCCTCCATTTGCTGATGCACCCCTCCTCCTCAGAACTCCCTCTGGATGTAAGAAGCCCCCACTAAATAAATTGGGCACTAAGTGCGGTGGCTATCTCCCATCTGAGGAGGTGCCCAAGCTTTCCTCTCCCAATGCTTGAAACCTCATCCTCTTTCTCTCTCTCAAACTCTTAGAGTGAACAAATGAGTGAATGGCCTCTTTAAGCCCCTCAACTTTAGGAATCATAAGGAAACCTAAAGATGGGTGGATGAGATCATCATCTCAGCCCTAATCAATGGTTGAGATCAACAAAGAGAATCTCACTCAAAAACCTCACTACAAACTGGGCTCTCTAAGACCTCCCCGCTGCTGATGCACCCTCCTCCTCAAGTCCGCCCTCCTCAGATGTAGAGAGCCCCCGCACACTAAATAGAATTGGGCACTAAATTAACTCCATGAAAGGTGGCGCCCAAGCTTTCCTCTCCCATTGCCTGAACCTCATCCTCTTGCTCTCTCTTAAACTCTTGGAGTGAACAAATGGGTGAATGGCCTCTTGGTTGCAAGGAAACCCTAAAGATGGTGGATGGGATGTCCATCTAGCCCTGTCAATGATTGGGAGATCCGCTCAAAGTCCTCAAAACCCAACTGCATGGTTTCCATAGTTTCACTTTATGTCTATTAAGTTGCTAGCGATTAATTGTGTCACTTTTGAAGCTAAAATGACCAAATTCCTTTTTGACTTAAGTCTCCCTAAGTCAAAGTGAGAGTGGTATAGTACATAGTACATGGTACAAAATATTTCTCTCTTGTGTTTATAGGCTCACAAACGCAAGGGGGCCACTTTCAAGGTACCCAAATCTCAACACTTGTCAGTCCCTTTTTTCAAGATGATAGAGATGAAGTAAGCCCTGACTAGGATTGCTTGACCGGTAGCGGGAGAAGCAGTGAGAAGCTTTAAGTATGTGAATCTGTTGAATGCAAGGTTTGGCTTCCTCTATTCGTGCCAATCATCATACCTTTGGAAAAAATCAAGAACAACAAGCACAAAACCGGTGTGGTGCCAGAAAGGTGACGCCTTTCATGGCTGGGTTATGTAAACCGATCAATTCTAGAGTGGTACGGATTGCTACCAAAGAAAGTTCATATTCCGCCTACTACGGTTCAAAGGCAATTTGATAGCGCCAGCATTGTGTTGAGTTGGCCATAGGGAAGATCAATGCTTCGATCTTTATCCTTGCAAGCATTGTGAAAAGCACAATCATCCTTGGAACCTAGGATTCACGGTAGCGCTATGGTTTTGACGAAAGCATGCAATTTCGAAGCAGTCTGGTCTGGCCCGAGGAAATGTACCGGTATGGCCGTCATTCTGATTTGGAAGCGTCGTGCAGTCCGCAAACCCGATGCTTCACGGCAAATCTCACCGGCAAATCTGACTAAGCGTTTGGCGTCTTTTGAAAGCGAAATAAAAGAAAACAAAGGGCCATGGGGCTGAAACAATGAAATATATATATTTTTGCATTTCTATGTTTCTCTTGCATCATTATTGCATTTTCTTTGCATCATTATGTTTTTCTTGCAATACAATGTCTTATTTTTAAAAAAACTATATATACATATATAAAAAAATTTATATCTGGCTGACGTTTCCCAGGACGTTTCCATTTGGGGGCCTATTTAAATTTTCATCGGGTTGGGCTTTGATTTCCGTTTCATACAACAACGGAACAAAATGTTTAAGCAAGACAAGCGCAAAAGTACCAGACCACTATGGGTGGATGACTAACGCGGTATTAGTCATCAATAGCCAAAGATATCTAAATCGTTACCATAGAATTCACACTTTCGGTATTGGCGCATCTGCGGTCAGAAAGGATTTACATCTTCTCACTGCCCATGCGTGGGGAACAACATCGTGATTGACAATCGGATTCAAGTTTCCAGAGTCTTGTAATCCCGGTATTAACAAGCAAAGGCGTGAAGAGTGCGATGACAAAGCATGGTTGTTTGTAGTCACCCAAAACCACCACACTTAGTAGAAGACTTACAACCGCTGGACGATGGTTTGTGGTTTTCCTTAAACCTCACTTGGTAGAAGACTTTCAACTTCTACTACAAAAGAGTTTATGGTCATCTTTAAACCAAAATCCGAGAGCACTTCCAATTAGCAAAATACATCAACTTCCAACTTCTATCAAACTTAAGAAATGTTCCGGGAACCACTAAGCCTTAGATCCAAGTTCCAAAGTTTTTGGTCATCCTTAAACTACCAGATTGGTTTGTGGTCTTCCTTAAACCACCACCACCATTTAGTAGAGAGAGACATCAATACATAGCCATTTTGGTTTGTTCATCCAGAGTACAGTAAGAGAGCATTCATTCATTAGCAATGGCACACTTCAGGACTTTAGCTTCTCACCTTGATTTCAGCTCCTTATGGACTCTTACACCCCTTGGTTAAGGGGAGATGTTTGAAGCGTGTCGATTAGAGTTACAAACTTGACAAAATGTGAATAGTCAATTTATAGTAACAATCATCAAGAGTCCAAGATACCTCTTGGAATACGAATCCAAAAGTCATGATCATGTATTTATACATGTGTCTCATATTGATGAATAAAAGCCTTGATGTTTTATCCTAGTCGTGTATCTAACAGCATAGTGCCTTACTCTATGAAGTATATGGAAAGTATGGCCATGGGTCAAGTAATCAGCTTAATAATACTCAACCATCTTAAGTTGACAGCATATTGGCCAATCAATACTCCCCATTCTTATGAATATTAGTGAGTACTCACGAGTATGATGACTATATCAAGTTCAAGCAAGTATCGTTCTTGTGGTTTGCCACCAGCAGTTTTACAGTTACGAGTGTTAGTGTTGATGTCCATTTAGTTTAAACTTTAGCCTTTAGGTATTAGGTGCTTAGACTATAAAATTATGTTATAGAAACATTTAATGTTAATGCAATTTTACAGTTACGAGTGTTAGTGTTAATGTTCGTTTAGAATTAGACTTTAGGTATTACGTGCTTAGGCTATAAAATTATGTTATGGAAACATTTAATGTTAATGTGATGTCCGTCATTAATGGAATGTGTTAATATAATATAGTCAATCAAATAATCATAATTAGGTCAGCAATTAAGACAACCACAGCATTAAGCAATTGAGTAGGAGTAGGAGACATTGTCATTTTTATGTATGCAATTCGCAATTAATAAAAGCATCAAACGAGTATTCTCTTTTCTTTCAATATTCATCTCTCGTCTCTTGTAACTCTAACATGGTATCAGACACCAAAAAGTAACATGGTATCAGAGCACAAAAGAAAATTCCCGGAAATTTGTACCACTGTGTATGACACAAGATTTGAACATTGGATAAATAGAAAAGAATAGCAGCAAGGAAAAAAAAGTCTCTTGCAGACTGTGAAGAGTACAGATGCCAGAAGTGTTCATAACTTCATATAGACCTGTACGATGATTGTATGTCCATGTGCAAAGCTGTACCAAAAAAGGACGGTAAGGCCTGTACAGAAAAAGATAGTGATAACAGCGGTCAAAATTGACAACGGCCATGTGAGGTGATTTTGCTAGATGAAATAGCAACAGTGCAAGCAGATTTTGCTAGGTGAAATAGCGTCTGAAGGAAACCCAAAACTTGTATGGTAGCAGTGTGAAGTTTTGCGGCGCCAGAAGTTGTGTCAATGTCAATTTATCAGTTTTGAGGAAAGAAACCCTACTTTCAAAACAAATAAGGCTTACTTGCATCTAAGTTTTTGAAAAATAGATTTGTATGAAGTCATTTTGTAGCTCTCATCTCTTTACAATGAAGACAATAAAAGATTCAAAAATATGTCCGTTGGGCTGTCGTCTAGTGGTAGCAGCAAGGAAAAAAAAGTCTCTTGCAGACTGTGAAGAGTACAGATGCCAGAAGTGTTCATAACTTCATATAGACCTGTACGATGATTGTATGTCCATGTGCAAAGCTGTACCAAAAAAGGACGGTAAGGCCTGTACAGAAAAAGATAGTGATAACAGCGGTCAAAATTGACAACGGCCATGTGAGGTGATTTTGCTAGATGAAATAGCAACAGTGCAAGCAGATTTTGCTAGGTGAAATAGCGTCTGAAGGAAACCCAAAACTTGTATGGTAGCAGTGTGAAGTTTTGCGGCGCCAGAAGTTGTGTCAATGTCAATTTATCAGTTTTGAGGAAAGAAACCCTACTTTCAAAACAAATAAGGCTTACTTGCATCTAAGTTTTTGAAAAATAGATTTGTATGAAGTCATTTTGTAGCTCTCATCTCTTTACAATGAAGACAATAAAAGATTCAAAAATATGTCCGTTGGGCTGTCGTCTAGTGGTAGACTGGTGAAAGTACCACAACTGCTCAGGTTTGATTGCTAGTGCACCCTTTCCAGGCTCTGCCAGTAAAATGCCATCCTCCTGTCCTCCACATTTTCATTTTGTGGGAGACTTCAGCCAGTAAAATGCCATCCTCCTGTCCTCCACATTTTCATTTTGTGCGTCCTCGCTTATCGCCTTTTCTTCGTCGTCCAGTCATTGATATATACTGGTGTTTTTTTAATATTCTTTCATTTTCCAAAAACTACACCGAACTCGTCCAGGAATGAATTAGAATCGAACCTGACTCTGATTCTGGGCTTAGTTGTGGTAAATATTCATGGATCTAGATTATCTAGATTACACGACAATGACCGAAGTCACGATCGTTGGCTTTGGAGTGGGACCGTTAAGCTAGAAACAGAGTGAGGGAATCGTTCCTTCGCAGCAGATCCAATCCCTTTGCACCATTGTGCTTATAATTTCAATCGCTCTTATGTAACTATGTAATTATTTTTTCGTTGTGTTAAAATGTTTTGTTTATGTGGGAGTTGGATTTAGGGTGTAAGTTTTGGTACTGATGTGATAATTTTCAAAATTTTAATTATTTGTTTAAAAAAAATCAAAATTTTAAGAATATATGATGTATTATTTGCTTAAAAACCAAATTGTTCATTTGGAATTGACTTTAAGATGTAAATTTTTATGAATGTGATCATTTTCAAAATTTTAATAATTTGTTAGCTTTATTATAAATAATTTATAAAGATTATTATTATTATAACTAATTTTATAAAGATAATAATTACGAAATAAAAGTTATTTAAAATGGAAGATGGATTAGTTTTTGGAAGTTGGTTTTTGGATCCAAGTCTTTCATTAATGTAATAATTATTTTTTCCATTTTAATGTTTGTCTAGAGAATAACTAATAAATATTTGATTAAAAAATAAATAAATAAATTTAAAATAATAATAAGTAATAATAATTAAAGTAGAAAAGAAAATAATAATATGATAATAGTAATATTTATAATAAAAATAAGAAAAAATAAAAAGCAAAGATTATATAAAAAAAAAAGGAATTTTGGAAAAACTTAAATAAAGAAAATGTTAAAAGTTGCATGATTAAGATTTAATAGCTTTATGGCAAATGGACTTTAGGTACGGAGATTTTTACATGGATGGATTTGCACAATCACTATTTAATGGATATGAAATGAGATTTCTTTGGCTTAAGAAATCTTAAGAGGGAAGGAATAGAAATTGGCATAGGTATTCGATCGAGGGCTCGGTGGGCTCTTAGTTGAATGACCAGGAGGTTGGTTGGGGGGAGAGTCATCCCCCACACATGGTTGTTGTCACTGATTACGGCTCAACTGGAGTTGATAGCGGGAGCTCAGTGGTTCTATATTCAATCGGATTGTAAGTTGGTTCTCTTTGAATATTTCAGCTATGGCTCTCATAACTATTACCTCATGTTTGTCTCAAAGACTCATTCGATAGGGAAGATTTGAAACCTTTCAGAGCCTTGCCATTTATTGTCTTATGGGGGTATGGTTGAGTCGCAATAGTCAAATCTTTGCAGATAAAACGATTCCAACTTTCTAGGTGTTTGCACAGGTGGTGGCTTTATATAATATACTAAAGGAAGAATATGTTCCAAGGTTGCTACGACAAGTAGGGGAGTTGTTGGTTGACATGAGTTCCAGTTGGGGCTTTTTCAATGGGGCATGTTAGGGTTCAAATCATCTCTATGGTTTAGGAGTGGTGTTATACATCACGGACGATCATTACATTACCATGAAATCCCACTATGGCCAGGGCTCTAACAATCTAGCCAAGTTAATGGCATTTAAAATTCTATTAAGTAGAGCCTATCAGTATGGTTTGAAATCATTACATGCCTTTGGAGATTCATTACTAGTTGTATACCGGATGACTAGAAAGCAGTGTATACATAACGCATGGAGTTAATAGATTTGGAGGAAAACTTAAAGGAGATAATATATGTGGTTAAGACCTTCTCCATTAGTTATATCTTTTTGGAATTAAATCAGCAAGCAGATGCACTATCTAAGGAGGGTACTAGTTTTCCTCTGGGAGAAGTGTCACTAGTGGAATACAGAGAAGGTGAGACACAAGAGCTCTGGAAAAATTTGTGGACTTAAAGGCTTTGTCAGTTTTGTGGCATCGTAAATGTTTTTCCATAGATAAGTGTGTATGTTGCAAAATGTCAAGTATGGTCATTTTGTAGACAACGTGAATAGTCTAGGAACAATGGTTAAGTTGATAGATAGTTTGAACAGTGTTTGGAATATGTTATATTTTGTAATAAGTCAAGTATGGTCAATCTCTAGTTTGTGTTCTGGAAACCATGGTCAAGTTGACAGATAGACTGAATTTTTTGAACAGTGGGGGAAATGGAGCATGCTTTGGCATATGAGGAATGTATTTTTGTTCTTGCTATTAAAAATACAAATCTTTTTTGTTTAAAAAAAATGAAAAAAAAAAACTATTACCTCACCTTGATTATGCATCTCATAAAATAAATGATAATTACTTTTAATTGGTTAAATGTATACAAATATTGTGTTTAACATTGCATGTTGATTTAAATGGTTTGAGTATTACACATGGCATCAAAACATAGGTTCGACCCTTAGGTCCTATGGGCCTTCCCAAATAAAATAGATATGGGATAAATTTAAAGAAATATGTGTGTAAATCCAGATATCGAAAAAGAAGAAGAAAGATAAATCAAGTCTGGTTATGGTTATAGATTAGTTATAGATTTCCAACCAAAAAAAGGTATTATGGGCACTAGTATTATGAGCATTGGTATTATGGGGACTACAATTAAAGTTGTAAAACAACACTAGCATATTGCAAACAAAAAAAGGTGAAATATATAACCTATATATAAAATAAAATAGAGGAAAGAAAATGTTTGTTTTAGCATATACTAACCGGATCTCCTAGCTAACGACGTGACCTAGATGGGGGGAGCAAGTGTATATCCGTTAGGGTGTTCTATAGATTCAAACCAGAGAAAATGTAATTTGTGTTTGCTTAATTTGCACCTTTGTTATGCCAAAAGTATACTGAACTTAACTTATAGAAAGTCATTGACCATGTTTTATATCTCCATTCTATGAGATCCACTCATTAACCGTTGACATCTCGGTAGCCACCATGACCACTTAAATAACATTCCTCGTTGTTGCGATTACCTCTGCCTTTTGTGCTTGCTTATGGAACTATACATTAATAGCCCCTTCAATTGGATCAATTTAGTGTGGACAAGTCAATGGGAATTTGATCTTAACTACCTACTCTCATGAGTGATGCATC
>SNQJ01S0046032.1:70701-82913 GCA_010110895.2 Picea sitchensis
TTCTTCATTAGTCATCTTCAATCTTCTTCAGTGTTCATCTTGTACCTGTAAAATATAAACATTATATTTATTAAAGTCCATATCAAAAAGTCACCATCCACCGAAATGCATGGATCGTTAGTCATTGTATCCATCAATTCTCTGGGAAACTTTTTCTTGTACATGGTTTAACAAACATTATTGAATCGCAAACCTTTTCACTCCCCTTGCATCATCATCAATCATCATCCTAGATTTTCTTTGGCTTTCCCATAACCACATCCTAGGTTTTTGTGGGTTACCCTCAACCATTACATCCTTTAGGGTTTTACATTAGTTAGCTCACAACCATTGTAATTCTCAAGTGGTTTTAGCTTACCATGAATCATTCATTACAACAAGTGGTTTCTTGTTGACCACGAACCATCATCAATTAAGTTATGGGGGTATACTTTTCTTATCACAACTTACATACATCATTGTTTGTCTCAAGTACACACAATTCAAATACATTTTCATTTGAGGCTAATCTAGCCCTTTTACAAACATATGACCATGATCATCTACTTTTCATCATCAAATTTCTTAGGAATTTTATTTTCACTTCAATTACTTTTGCATCTCAATTATTGACATGTGGTACTACTTATTTTACCTTGCTTCTACTATTTCATTATTCTTATTTTTTCTTTTGTTGCTTCGTGTTTCTTAGATTGTCACTTGCCATTGCATTTTTTGTTCATGCTTAGGTTTCCATGTCCATTCTTCTTTCACTTTCTTTCATGTTCTTCTTATTTCATCTTATCAAATTCTACCTCTTGTTGCACTTCATTAAGAGTATGTCTTCCTCATTCTCTATCTTCTTTTGCTCTCATCGTTTTCTATCTTGAATAATTCTTCATCCGATTCTTCCATTAAAATGCATGCATAAAAATGTTTCTTATTGGAGTTGATCAAGGTCCAACAAGACACCTATGATCTTGGTTTGGAAAACTTAATTGACACACTGATGTCATGATTAAACTTGACTTTACTTTGGCTATATTCAAATTGACTTCAAATTCAACTTCAACTTGGACTTCTACTTTGATTCCAACTTTGACTTGACTTGACTTGGGCGAATTTCTCTTGAAAAATAACATAAAAGGACTTTGCAATAGCAATAATCTTGTCACTTACAACTGGGTGTTGACTCAACTTGACTTTGGCTTTAGACAACTTACATTGAAGTCTTCAATTTTATTATGCTCCAATCTGAATTTTTACTCAATTTGACTTTGACTTCAGCTTCAGCTTTTATTTTTACTCAACTAAACTAACCTTGAACTTGAACTTGACTTTACTTTGGCTCTAGACTCTCAACTTGACTTTGACTTTAATTTCAAATTTTACTCAACAAAGGCTTCATTGCATACCCAAGATATTTAGACTCAATAAGAGCCTTTTCACTATAGTTGACTTCTCACCAATTACAAAGGTCCATTTCTCAAAATGAGAATAAAGTTGTAGTACTCTCCAAAAATAGCATGCTTCCACTATAATAATGATCCAAAAAATTATTTTTAAAACTTTATTAGTCTCCATTTAAATGTTGATTTTGACATGTTGCCTCTAAAACAATTAAAATTCAGTGTTCCTTAAAATTATACCACTTCAAAAACAACAACAATATCTACTTAGGAGAGCCTCCAAACAATGATTTAGATATGCCTTAGAAGCCACCAAAATGGGTAGCCATTCCTAATGCAAACAAAAATAACACCTTCCTCCTTGAGAACAAACACTTTGAAGACTCACTTTATTTTTCTTACCATGCCTTAAATCTGGATCGTTGCACTTTGATTATAGCACTGTCATTCTCATGTTCAATGGGTTGACTTTAATGCCACCATTCTCATGCTCAACAAGCCACCAAAATCAATAGACTTGCCCTCAACCAATGTTTGCAATTTGTTGGAATGGAAATGTTTGGGGGTTCTTATTACTCAACCCTTACATCAAATTGTTGGCATGTTTTGCAGGAAAGAGTGTGCTTGTCATTGATGGCAAGAACAAAAGGTGGAGCAGAAGGAAGCGTAAGCTCAGGAGGAGGAGCGAACAGCAAGCAAAGATCACAGCTAAGAAAGGAAAGCGCAGTACAGAAGCGACTGGAGATTAAAGCTCAGAAGAGATGGCGCGATAAAACTCAGATCAGATCAAGACCGTCGGATTTGCAAGCCAGATCAATGGCAAGGATGAATTGCGGGGAGGGAAAGCTGAATTAAACTACTCACCAGTTACAATCCCGCAATCTGTCTAGATCGTCAGATCTCATAGCTTCAAAGATCTACGACTGCGGTTGATCCAACAAACAATGAGTTTAAGTCAGATTAAATCGTGTTCGTCGGATGTGCAATCGCCAAATCTACGGCAGGGATGAATTGCGGAGATTGAAAGGAGAATTAAACATCGTGCTTGTTCCCATCCCGCAATTAGTCAGGACCATTCGGTCGTATAGCTTCAAAGATCAACGATTTTGGTTAACTCACCAATAACGCACATCTTCCCATTGCAAAGTTGGGTGACGAGTTAAAACACTCGCAGATTGTGGTCACGCAATCATTCTTGATCGTGGATCTGTTTTAAGAAACTTCACAACCGTTGGATCACTTTTGAGTTGAAGGACAGGATAAGCGAGGAAAACGTTTGAGAATTCGATTATGCGAATTCTTGTCAGTCATCGGATCACTTTCAAGTGGAAGGACAGGATAAGATAGCAGAGCCGCAACGCTGACAGATCAAGCCGTCGATTTAACATCTTGATCAATGAACAACATTTAGTTCAGGTTTAAATATATGAGGAGGTTACGCTCCGGAAAGTTTGAGATTGGAAAAACCCGAAGCCTAGAAATCCGAAAAGAATCAAGACCATCAGATTTGGAGGACATACGAGGACCGTTGGATTAGTGTTGTTGGTCAACAGACCACGTCATAAGACCACATCAGCAGATCACGTCAGCAAGGATATGTGGCAGACCATGTCAGCAAACCACGTCAGTGAATACACATGGCATAATCAGATGATGACAAGTGTCAAGAAGAAATTGGCTCGTGCCATGTCAACAAGTGACGTAAGCAAGTTGCGTCGCTTCAGGAGAATTGCTTCAAGAGTTTCACCACCAAGAAATGTCAAAAGTCTCGAAGTCCCGCAGGACGAAGATCTGAAGTCGTCGATCTAAGATACTATCCTGACTGTTAGATCAAGGAGATGAACATGTGTCACATCAGGAGATCTACGTTGACATCAACAAGAAAATGTGGCAGACCACATCAGCAGTCTACGTCAGCAAGGACACGTGGCACAGTCAGAGAACGACAAGTGTCAAGTTGAAATCAACATTTCAGGTACGTGCAAATCATGAATCTGAGTGACATGTGGCAGCTGCTCGGCTCGTGACACGTCATCGAGTGACGCAAGAGTTACGTCACTCTGGGATTTTTGTTTCGGGAGTTTTACCACCAGTACTCGCCCAAATATCTAAATTCTCGAATGCCGAAGACCCGAAGTGGACACGAGACATCCAATATGAAGATCACTTCGGGAGCAGTCTCATTCGTCGATCTACTATAGTGGAAGGATAGTGTAAGTAAAAATGTTAACCGACAGCAAGCGGTCTCCACCGTCTGATGACTGACTCAGCAAGTGATCACTCTGGAGGAAAGAACGAGTTGAGATTTGAAATCTCCGAAGTCCAGAGACCTGAGGAGATCTCGACCGTTAATCCGAGAGGGACATGTGTCAGAGGCATGTCAGCTCCGAAAGATTGATGTACGGAGGAAAGAAAGGGTTGAGACTCTAAATCTTCGAAGTCCGAAAACCTGAAGGAGATCTCGACCGTCGATCTGATGTCGGGTGTACTATCAACCGTTGATCAAAACACAGTGGAAGGATAGCGTAAGCATAATAGATGAAGTCGCGAAGTAAATGGTGGCCATCCATCTTATTGCTTGATTAAGTCCTGGCCGTCGGATTAAGCAATGAAGGATAGATGTAAGGATCGAATATAACCATTGATCTGGTTCAGAGATATAAATGTGAACCTTTCAATCTGCTCGGCGATATTGTATTTGGGAGATTTGAAAGGTTGGAAGTCATGAAGACCCGAAGGGAAAAGTGTTGAAGTTACGACAGTCGTCCATTTCAGGAGACTGAATCATGACTGTTGAATTGATAAGCGCTTGATAAGCCCAAGGGTATGGTCACCACCAGTGATCACGTGAAGGAAGGGGCTTAGGAGCTGAAGAAGCCATAATTAACTGGTTGTAATTGACAGAGAAGACGAAGAGTTTCGACTGCCAAAGAAGCTAAGGAATCTCAGCATAACGCCCACTGATGATGAACACATGGAGTGAACCGTAGAGAGGATGAAGAGTTGCCATGATGATCAGGCAGAGGACTTGACGTGAGAAAGAGATGCAGAACAGAGAAGTGAGGTGATTCTGCTGGTTAGCTATGCAGTTCTGAGGAAGAGACGCAGTGAACAACCTATAGGGCAAAACAGTAACGCAATGAAGAGCATGCAGAGGCATAGCGCATAGAAGAGAGATGGCGCATAGAGCATAAAATGTAGAAGAACATAAAGCGCAGGTGATGCGAGCAGAGAGACACTGATGCAGGCAAAGCATAGCAATGTAGCAGAACAGTGACGAGACTGGTAAGCCATAGATAAATGTTTTATCACTGTGATAAATTCAAGAAAAGCAAAGATTTATATTTCAGGGTGCTAGGGAGGACTGATGTCCTTAGATTTTCAAGTGGGTGCTTGAACACAGGGAGTTGTAGCTTCTATCTGGTTGCATCCAGAAAAACCAAGGTGGAAGGGTGGTGCAAGGGAGAACTATTGTTCTCTATTATACAGGTTGGTGCCTGTGTGACTGGAAGTTGGTGCTTCCATCCAGTTGGTGTTGGAACGCTCAGGGAGTTGGTGCTTCCTTCTAGTGGGTGCTAGAGAAACTAGAGAGTTGGTGCTCTCATCAAGTTGTTGCTTGTAAAAAAGAGGTTGTAGCCTCAAGAAGAGTTGGAGCTCATAAGAATGATAATGTATAGAAAATAAAGATTACTTATCATATCAAGAAGAAGAGGTTTTTCCCTTTATGGGTTTCCTCATGAAATATCCGTCTCTGTATATTTCATGTGTGTGATTGATGTTGAATATTCTATTGCTTACTTCTCTGCTTTATTGTGATCATCATTGAGTGTTCTGTAAAGAGTTTAAAATGGGAATAATTGTTTAAGCACAGTAACAACTGATTCACCCCCCCTCTCAGTTGTCCAACACAAATCCCACATGCTCCGACATCAATAGTCATTTAAGCATGTCCATGAACTCCTTCAGACTATAGGTTCTGTGAATCAATCCGAGGATCAACTCCTCTATTTGTTTCCTTGAATCGAGGACTCCTCAAGCCATCAATTGCATACGATCAATTAGAAGAACATATGCTCCATCTAGGTCCCCTTTTTTCGGGGGGAAGGGGGGCTAGGGAAATAGCATGCACAAGCGGGTTCTTTTACAATTGAATGTGCAAACTAAAGAATATGGAGCTCACTCGAATTTGATATTCAATAGGGATTTCCAATATATAGTATAGATGACAGATCGTTTCACTTTGTCGCTTGACTTTCACCACAGGACAATATGCCACGCAATCATGGACGCCATCGAAATTCTCATGTTATTTTCTCTTAACCACAACAATTAGGTTTTCTACTACATTTCACACATATGGCCCAAATAATAAATGTTTAACACTAATTTAATTCAAGCAAGCAAACAAAATAAATACATTTCATTATCACATCATTTATTTATGCTACAACGCCAACGACATAGATCAGACACAAGAGATTTCATCTTTCTTGAAACAATTTAACAAATTGATTACCAAGACAACAAGATTTAGTAGGCTCTTCTTGTGGCCTCCGTGAAAAATAGTGTTTGCAGATGTGACACATCTACTTGGACTATAGAAAGATCCTCTTAGCACAATTTTTTTTTGCTTATAGTGTTTTCATTATATAATTTTTTACAATGTGGTGATTAAAGGTAGGTTTTTTAAATCTCAAATGGGGTGACCCCTAGCTTAAAAGAGAACAAACCACTAATGGATAGCTAACATGAGCCCCCTCTTCAAATGATGGCAATGGAATAATTATGGAGGGTGGAAGTAACATGCTGAGCTTTATTCAATTAATCCATATTATTTAAGGATCTCTATGTGCATGGGTTTTGAATGATCGATGATTAGCATGACAATGGTAGGTCACAATAGACATCCTCTCATTCCTTATGAGCTTCCAGGGAATCCCAAAATAGTTGGTAAGTTTTTCTCTTCTAATTATTGCATTTAGAATGTTGGTAAGCTATGGCTTTACTGTAAAAAGGACCTATCTTCCTCTCTCTGTCGAACAATCTATTTAGTTCGAGAGATTGGGGGATGATGGATTATGGAAGCTAAATATTTGTTTGGGAGATTAATGACAACCTAGGGCAAGAAGATTCCCCATGCAATGGACCTATCAACCCAATTTCCAATGCACAAAGCATCAATGGGTTGCAAGGAGGTAGGTCAATAGGCTTAAGGAGAGTTGCATTAGGGAGGTCACTCCTACTCCTGAAGGTTTTGGCTCCTACATAAATGAGATAAATGTTATTCGAGATCATACATCGATCCTTGATGTTGGTATTCCTCCCAAATTTGAAATGATGAATGTTGCTCCATGCTCTACCTTCCACAAAAGGCATTCTAATGGTGCTTACAAAGAGGCCAAGAGGCTTGAGAAAGAAACCAAATTGAAGAGGAAGGAGCATGAATGAGATAAAGGCAAGCCTTATTATGTCCCCCTCAAGGATCTTAATCAAACTAATGGGGGGGACGCCTTATTCAAGGTCTTAGAGGTCCATCATGCATGTAGGACTTTGTCATCGTTAGTAATTATGCCCAAAAGAAACACAAAGACCTTTCCTTTGACCTGCTAAAATTTATTGCATTGACCCTCAAGCCTTTCTCCAAAGAGTTGGCAATGATGTGCCAAGACATCTCCAAGTTGGTCAAACTTCAAAGGAGGGGTTTCCTCACTACTAAAAAGGTCACAACCCAAGATGAGGAACAAATCAAGGATAGTTAGGCTTCTCCCCTTCTATCCATCTTCTATGGTGATTAGCTTTCTACTATCATGCTTATTAGGATATCTACGGTTTAGCTATCCTGTCACGCTTGTCTAGGTATCTACTATTCAACCATCGATTATTTAATGTATGTTATGTGTATATCAACTTGTTGCAACCAATACAACAAGTCATGAATCCTTGGAAAAGGATACCTATTATTTATGGTCACCTTGTTCATAGACATGTAATCCATGCACATCCTCCAACTTCTATCTTTATTGGGTACTATGATGGTGGGTAATCCATTAGGTGAAAAACTATGCTTTATGACTTCCCGATCCAACCACTGCTAAAATTGTTTCTTCACTTATCTAATGTCAAACTAGATTGTCTATGAAGTCCAATGTTAGGTAATGGAGATTCAAGCAACAATTGAATTTCATGTTCAAAAACCTTTAGGTTCTTGAAATAGTTCCTTGTAGGGCTCTATCAGTTGTTCCAATTGTTGTGTCTACTTCTTGTGACATCTCTACAAGGATGCACTCATCCATCTTGCCTTCTCCTACCTGCTTCTTGTTTGTATTGATCAGACTCCTAGCCTGGTGTGCACTTATCAATGATAGCTTTTATTTGTTCTTATGTGCATGAACAACATAAGACTTTCCATCTTTGACAACTTTATATTAGTTAGTATTTCTTTGAAATATAACATCCCTGACATAGAGATAAGGACTCCCAAAAGTTACTCCATAGGCATTTAATGATCTAACATCTGCTTCTACCTCATCAATGAAGTCTACACTAATAAAAAAATTGAAGATACACTATTATGTGACTCTCAATTCCATATCTTGCCTCACCCATCCCTATGGGTATTGATGAATATGGTCATGCACCCCTAGCCCAAGCTTCTCAACTAACTGAGTTGAAATCAAATTTGATTGTGATCCAGGGTTAAACAAGAAACCTACCTTAGTTTGCTTTAGTTTAATCTTAATGTAAATGTCTTCAATGATCTCTCTTTCCTCCTTTAGACTGATACTACTCAAATATATCTCTCTTTGCACAAAATTACATGTCACCTTACCATCAATGTCTAAGTTGTTGTCCACCCTTTGATCTCCATCCACAACCAACAAACTCATCTTATTTCACCACTATTGTTTGGACCATTTAAGTTTGAGCTCAAGATGTAGTTTCCAACAACTCTCCTCTATGTGGACATACACATTACAATGCTTATGATGCTTGTTAAGGTTTTGGTTTTCTATTGTAGTCATAGCTATCTTCTTGCCAGTTACTTTTCCCTTTCTTCTTTCCACTTTTTGGTTGTTCTTGCAACTCTATCTATTTTGGTCCATTGAATTGTTGTTTCCTTTAATATCCTTTAAGGTAATGTGCCTGCACACAGGCCTCATCAATAGTCTTGGGTTTTAAAAGCATTACTTGTCTCTGAAGGTGATTGTGCAAAGCTCCCAAATACTTAATAAGCACTTTGGGACTCCCAAGAGACATCACTAACTAGATTACCCTCGTTCAAATCTCCATAGTGAATTATTGCATTGTCTATCCTTGTCTCTCTCCAAGGTAAAGTCAACTTATCTTTTGTTCCTCATCATGGCAAGATCAAGGATAGAAATATGACTTGATCTTGCCATTAAACACTCTCATTTTGTCAATGGTGGTTCATTTCCTACCCTTCTAGCAATGGCCTCACTTTCCTGCCATGTTAAGAATGGTCTTCTAACTTCAAACGAGTAAAGGATATTCTTTGTGTTTCACTAACCTCTTGCACACTAAAATAAACTTCTAACTATTTTAACCATTGAATCAACTTCAAGGCATATATCTCATGTGTATATGGCTTGAAGTCAATCTTTGCATTCCCCTATCTCCTTTGGTTTTTCATTACATCCACCTTCATCTAAATTGGAACTTGACTCTTGAACCTCATTTTTCTTCCTCTTCTCTTGTACCAATATAGCAACCAAGTCAATGACATTATTGTGTAGTTGAGTCACTCCCTATGTTGTTTAAGACATATCCACTACCATTTGAGCCATTAGATTCTCCAAATTGCTTACCTATGTTAGGCCTTCTTGGTCTTTTTTTCATCATCATGGTTTAGTCTTGAGTTTACTCTCTTCCCCGTCTATTACTAATTTTGAGGTTTAAGGGAACTAACTCTCCACCTTATAGCTTTCTCTATCTAGTCAGTGTTCATGGGTAACTCGCCAAAATGATTCAACAATACAAATCCTAAAATACAGAAATAAAAGATTGTAAAACCCATCAATATTTACTTGTTGTGCATTAACAGTGATCATAATTCTTTAACAATATTGTAATTCATTAATAATGATTTTGATTGTAATTCTTTAGCAAATCTATCATAACATCACTAATACTCAATCACATAAACACTGAATAACCAAGAGATACTCTGGAGAAACCCGTGAGAAAGCCATATGGGAAAAATCTAGCTTCAAAATGGTTATCTTTCTCTACTTATTCACTTATTAGCACTTTTACAATCGCAAGGCTCCATGGCATACAAAATATCAAGTAAATACAAACAATGCAATATTCCACAAACCAATGCTTTATCCTTTGTCTAGTCGTTCCCTCTGTTTTCTACCAACTGCACAAAACAACAACTCAACCTGTGGGTTACTCTATTGTTTCTTTTCTCTATCGAAACTCCATTATAACCTCTACCAATCGAACCACCTTCCATTGCTCTGTGTTTTATGCAGTTTGTTTTCTTTCACTTTCAGGGGTGGAATTAAACATTGGTTTGAGTCTTTTCCAACATATCACATTATTGATTGGTTTCAGTTTGTAAATGAATTTTTATATGCTTTTGAAATCTATGATTACAATTAATTATGTGATGAATTTCAGACTTTGCTAATCAATGGCGATTCATCTTCAAAAGGATTTTCGACAAGAATCCATCATGTTCTTTGTAAATTTAATCTTGATGACATATCATTTGTATTAAATCTCCTCTATGATGCTTGCATGCAGTCATATTCGATTGCAAATGATGAAGCAGTTACAAATACTATCACTCAATTGCAAGAATAATTATGTTCACAGGATGAGAGGGATCCATCTAAAAATGTTGAACAAGCAAGGGAGGTAGAATCTATTGAAAATGTTCTTACTGACAATCAAATTAGTTTTTCCTCTAAATTATTGTATTTTCAGTCATCGACCATCGTGGAAGAATATTCGATGTTGGGTCAAGGTGAATGTCCTCGTTCTCTGAACTCTTGCTCTAATCAGTATTTAAATTTGTTATTGAAGAAGAATTAGGTGATGAAAATGATCTTAAGCATTATAACATTCCAATCAAACTGATTATAAATGTAGATCTGCAATTGGAAGAAGAAACATTAAACCCTCATCTACAAATCGTACCTTATCAACATGAAAGATCATATGTTTTCCATGAAAATTTTGAATTATCTATCGTACAGAAGGCAAATTTAGATGATCATATTATGTTGAAGAATTTATCACCAAAACAGAGTGAAAGTTTTAAGGAAAATGAAGAGGAATGTCTTGAGAATACCATTGTTAAATATCATAGCTCAAGATATTCTTTTCATGTGCTTATTTCTAATTCCTTTTACTCTTTATATCCCGATCTCTTCTTAGATTCTGGTAGATTTGATACTTTACCCACAATATCTTACTCTTTTCCACCACAATCCAATCTTTTCGATATGCCAAAATTTGGTGAAACTAATTCCAAACACAACAATTATCAAGTCGGATTTGATACTCTTTCACTTTCATCACTCGAATGGAAAAATGACATGTTGCAAGATGATTTTACACGATTTATTTTAAAAAAACACAATGCACTCATCCTTATGGAGATCGAATATTCTACATTGCATATTCTTTCTTTGATTAGTTCGAATTTTAATGTTTATGCTTCACATTTTGAAACGATCAATCTCATCAAAGGAAACATTCAAACCAATAATCTAACTGATGTCACGAATCCTCTTATGATGTGTTCCCCATTGATATATCCATTTCATCAAAGTCATAGTTTGTATCCTAATTTTTATGACATGATCTTAGAATGGCTTGAAGACTCGTATCTAAAAAATCTTCATAATAAAGATAAAGTTGTGCTTGCTTTGTTTCTACCTAAATATTTAGGAAGTAAGAATCACATGACTTTTTTAGATCCTCCGTGTGAAGAAATTGATGAACACTTGGAGAATTGTCAGGAGGATGGGGCATTTCGGCTTTGGAAGATGGTTATGTCAGGTCCCTATAATAATGACAAGTTTTCCAAACTTACTTACACTCTTCCATTCCATTATGACCCATATCACGACAAGCTTGCAGAATGGTTGGAGGATTCGTACATCAAGAAGTTTCAAAAGAATGGTAAGGTCGTGCTTGTTTTGTTTTTAAATGAATATATAAGAGGTAAGCATGACATATTTCTTTTTCATCTACAAATACTACATTCTTTTATTCTGATTGTCAATTTTCTATGCCGTGCAGGATTGAAGATGCTCTTGTGGCTGCACTGGAAATATGATTTTATTTAGCGTTTTGATCTATTTAGTAGTTTAGAGTAGGTTTAGGAGTAGGTTTCCTTTAGTTTTATTTATCAATATTTCTTTGTGTAATAATGCAGTTATGAACGCAATTGGGTACACCAAGAGAACCATAATATAAATGTTGTCAGGGAAGTCCACTTTAAATCTTTTTATCTTTGCTTTTCATTGAATATTTCTTTTCGAAAACGTAGTATCATTATGAAATTTTTAAATGGAAAGTAAAGAGATAAGTAAATTTGAACTATCAATTCAACCCTGACCCAAGGTGCCACAAGTAGGACTGCACTCATCTTAATAAGGATTTTTCTATTTTCTTTTAGTCTCTTTTACTTTTAATAATAATTCTTGGTCAAAGTAGCATCTCATGCATCACTATCTTAAGAAAAGAACTTGCTCGCACATGATATTTTATATGATTTAGTTCTTCCTTTATTTTACAGTGAGATGCTAGTGGATCCAAAAGCTCAAGTTTATCTTTGGCCAAAAT
>SNQJ01S0046032.1:90766-103310 GCA_010110895.2 Picea sitchensis
ACTATATGTTTAATCTGTTTTGCATATAATTTTACATTACTCTCGTACTTAACCATTGATCAGAAATGTATAAGTGTTGAAACAGTTCGAACTGCAGATTAGCATTAAGGCCCATTGCTGAAACAGTTAAAGCACGCAACTCCGTGGCTGAAACAAAAACTCACACTGAAGAAGTTGTTACACAGTCCGTGGTCAACGATGCTGAAACTCACACAGAAGAAGCTGTTACACAGTCCGTGGTCAATGATGCTGAAACAAAAACACAATCTATTACATTGACCACAACAACCGCACCTCGAGCTAGCATGTCNGTTCGAACTGCAGATTAGCATTGAGGCCCATTGCTGAAACAGTTAAAGCACGCAACCCCGTGGCTGAAACAAAAACTCACATAGAAGAAGTTGTTACACAGTCCGTGGTCAACGATGCTGAAACTCACACAGAAGAAGCTGTTACACAGTCCGTGGTCAATGATGCTGAAACAAAAACACAATCTATTACATTGACCACAACAACCGCACCTCGAGCTAGCATGTCTGAGACCAAGTTGCCGAAACAGTTAGAACGCAAATCCCGTGGCTGAAACAGCCCGCGATTCGCGATGCTAAAACAACATACAACAACCGTAACAAGAAGACAAATAAAGAAGCTGTTACTCCAGCCGCCACAGGAACACCTCACTCAACACTTGTAATAGCATTATGTTGCGAGAGAATAGGGTATCCTATTCCAGTTTAGAAATTCGATCCGACTAAGAATATGACTGAGATATACACCTGTAATTTGTTGATCAAATTGTATTGAAGGGATTCTCCTCTTTAAATAAGAGGAAATCATCATTAGAGGATCATCTTCTGTTTTAGCTAAGAGGGGATTTACAGAGAAGGACGTATTTCATTCCAGATTGTAATATGATACATTGACAGATGAATAAAAGACTGTTCTGAGCATTTCTCTCTAGTCCCTTTCGTTTCAGGGGAATCTTGTGAGAAGGGAGGGCTCACCTTCACAAGATTCACCCATTATCTTTGTAGTGTGTTAGTATTATTTCTGTTCATGCTTTGATTAAATTATATTTTGTTGAAACACTACTTTGCTGAATTATGTTTTGCTGAAACACTACTTTACGAAACTCTGTCTTGTTGTTACATTGTTTTCATATGATTTATGTTTGAGTAACTGTTAATCATTCCAGTTAGCAACCTTGCTTGGTGAATTTATGAAATCTTGATAATCAGAGACAAGTGTTGAAGGTTCCTACTTGGGAATTAGGGTCCTGTTCTCTGGTTACAGAATAGTTGGTCTTTCCTGTTGCAACATCTTGTAGTTATTTTAATGTAATCCAGGATTCTTCAATTAATCATTTCTTTAACTTTGAGCTCTGCAATAGGTAAGTTACTTTCCTGTAATTCAAGTTAGAACTTCAGTTTGTTCAAGGCAAAGTGTGATTAATATGTTTTTACTACAACTCTAGGTTGCTTTTGAGATTGAGCATATATAGTGCGTGATTACCTTTGAAATAACAGACTTCCCTGGGTTGACAATTTATGTAGCACTTGATTGTTTAATTAAATAAGCAATTATAGTGACCAACAATAAGCTGCCACCATTCTAGCGAGTCTTTCACTCTGTATTTTACAGTCTCTATACATTTATTTCATCAATAGAAATCGTGTATTACTGTATATCTGTGACTCTTGTTATTTCCACTATATCTTTGTTATATTGTTGTCTCTCTTGCAATATCTCTAAATATTTATGTGTTATATCTCCACTCTCATTTCGTACCGAAAATAATTCGGATCAATGACGTGTCATGCCAGGTCATCATCCACGTGTCATGATAGTTTCCCTAATTCCAACATTACATCTATGGACCAATTAGAAGAAACCCTTCTCAAAAGATGGAATATTAAAATAGAAGATATCCACATGTTGGTAAAAAGACTCGAATACATGAAACAAACTAAGAACGAGACTGTTAGGGAATTCAGTACCAGACCGTTTGAGAATTTGCTACACCAAATTCCTAGAATCCATCACCCTGAAGACAAGTACCTCGCTTACCTCTATAGTAATGCATTCCTAGTGCATTTAGGGTTTCTCCTTAGTAAAAAAGGGCCAAGGACAATCCAAGAAGCTTATCACATGGCTATAGAAATCGAGGCAAATATCTTCTTGTTCAAAGGAGAACACCTCTTTACTCCAGAAACTAAAGTTGATGACCCCAAAGATGCCCAAGATGATCTTAGTCTAGAAATATTAATTTCCCTTGATATCTTTGGTAATAATTCTAGGAAATAATGGAACAAGTCATCGACAACAAGAGGTTGAGGAGAAGGATCCTAATAAAGGTTTCCAATCCCATGAGGAAGAGCAAGAATTTACTCATGGTTCTACCAAGGATGATGAGGACCTGGTTGAAGAGCGAGAGCCTGAAGATATCAAACATGAAGTATTGATGTGTGCTCCTCCCTCTGATGAAGCCATCCAAGACTCTATTCCTCCTGCATAAGAAGAAGAGGATGAGGTTAGTCACTTTCCTTTTCAATTTTTCGATGATACCTTATTGTGTGATTCAGAGGGGGAAGAAGAAAGGGAATCCTTGGATGAGATAGATCCTCTTTATTATAGAGCTGAAGATGTAGAGGCAAGTCATGAGGAAGAGACAATGATGCATGCTATTCCATTTAATGAAGTTATCCAAATCCGTGAAGCTCCTGCACAGGAAGAAGTAAACACGATAAGTTATTTCCCTTTCCAAGATTTTTATGATGCTTTATTTTATGATTTGGAAAGTGAAGAAGTGTCAAAGGAGCCCTTGGATGTTTTAAGCCCTTCATGTTATGATAAAGGTGATGACTTTGTTGATAATATTGATGAGTTCATACATGTTGGGAAACATAAATGGGATGTGATTGGATATGATGGGGATCCCATTTATGACCTCAAGGGTCATTTCCAAAAGTTTCCTTTACAACTATCATATGAGGATACTACTAATATTGACATTTGGCAACAAGGATATGATGTGGTTGAAGATGATTTCCAAGCACCCAAGGGAGACCTGGCTCTATGCTCTCATGACGATTTTTGGTCATACCTTGAGGATTTTGTGAGTATTCCTTTGAGCACTTGAATTTATTCAGTGAAGAAGATTATCAACCACCATTGTGCTCAGATATTGATAAAGGCGAGGACATTGCTTGCCCAAAGAAGGATCCTTATGACAAGGTTTTCTAGATCCCTTCGACTACCTTACGTCGCTATGTCACTAAAGGTGTAGTTGGGAAACATGTCCTTTGTCTTATGTTTTCTCCAGGGCAAAGCCTACTTTTAGAATTCGAGGGTAGGTTGAAAACCTTAAGAATAAATTTATTATCTCAGTCTTTCAACCTTCCCTTAAGAAATTGTCAATCATCCTCTTGGTTTTTACTAATCCTTTCCCAGACCCCAGGATGTGAAGATGTCCAAAGTAGCCAACTTTCAGACTCTTTGAGTCAATCCTTTGAACCTTTGACTTTTCATGATCCCTTTCTGAGATGGATTCAGAACTTTCCTAAGAGTGTGACTTGGCACAATTTTGTCCTTCCCTCCCGCCTCCATGAGCTAGATGTTACCATTTCTGATGATGTGATACATGCTCTAACTCATGTTATGTTTGTGCTTGACTTGTCATTGTTTTGGTTTATGATGAAGCACATAGGCAGGTATTATGAGATATTACTAGAATGGCTTCACTGGTTATTTGACTACACCTAGCATTCAACCAACATGTAAGTAAATTTAAGGTAGGTTAGGATTTTGCATCCATTGTATATACCATCTACATATCATGCTGGTGTAGTGTAGTTTCATTATGTATTATTTCATTTTGTATATATGCATGCTTATTTTTATTCCATTATATCATATATGAGCGAGGGGTGATATCACCACCCTGAAGACTACTGATTCATTTTATTGAGATCTAGCAGATACAGGTCATGCCAGAGATGTTGAGGTTCTCATGCGCTCTGCGGCGAGCACATGTCCTTGAGTTGGGGCCAGATGTTATCTCCTATTCTATGGATAGCTAAGGAGATCATGTATCGAGGCCCACAAGTCCTAGACATGGAGTGCTGAGAGCCAGACAACTTGAGCTTGGCCCCGGAGGGCCCATATTTTCTTCAGTGCAACCCATCTATCATCAACAACAACATCCATCCCACCATCCTAGTCCTGAAGTAGCAGTAGGTCTTGCTCCATGATGTAATGAGTCTGGGTATCATGGTATGTGTCATTCTGATTTTCGAAGCATTTGAATATGTTGCACTGAATTCTCCTTCAGCTTGGAAATTATGCTCTTTAACTTGTTCATACCTAGGAGGGTGACATAATGCCCTAGTAATATAGTTCCCCTTAAGGATGAGTTGTCACTAGGTGGGTCTATAAAAGGTCATCATCCATTCCTTCCATACTTACCACTTTTCATCATTATTCCTCTCATCTTCCCCTACCTTAGTTCGGACATTGGGTTTTCCACACTAGGAAGGGTTGTACCTTGCCTTATGGGAAGAAGGGGATAAATGCCTAGAGGGTAAAATTAGCCGGCAAGAGTTAAAAGACAAAATGAAACCTTTGATATGATTCACCCAGGGATTCCCGAGAAAGGGGACCCGTAATATAAAACAAAACTCAAGGTACTAGTTGGTGGGTGGGAGGTCTCATCATGGGTTGACCTATTAGGTCCACATGCATGTAGTGGTATGACACTACAATCTATCTGGTCACCAAACTAGGGTAGTGGTTCTTGATGGCATAGCCAAGGGAAAGGGGGTCTCATCACAATCCAACCTTCTCATTTTCGTGAAATGCTTGTGGGTAACACTATCACCTTTGGTCACCATGCCAGGACAGTGTCCCCCAACTTTTCCCTTGAAAAGAAAAAGACCAAAAAGAAATAAGTCTAAGAATAAAAGGCATTGAATGGGTTAGGAAAAAAGGCATCCATGATAAGGTGCAACTCTCCCTCTACAGAGGCACCCACAGGCAATACCTACATTTCCTTGTTATCACTGCACCCTCTGCCCAAACAGTTCCCCTACACCATTTCACACACTTGCATGACCTAGATTGGATCTCACTTGGGAAACACCCTAAACTTGAGGATGATTACCCCAATAGGACATCCTGAGACCCTCTCCAAACCTGACTTGTTAAACTACATAATGTCTTTGAGCATTTGTCTGGGTAAAGGGAGGTTTGATGCACATGTTTGGGTAATTTGATTATTGGATGTGATGGGAATTTCTACGATCCATGTGACTTATGAGCCCATGGAGGGCGTACTTGTTGATGCTACAGGACTATGCCTGGTGGACAGGTACATATGGGGAGATGATTAGCTCAGACCTCCATGGGGCTGAAAGCCCGCAGATGGATGCTGTGACCCCAACCAGGGGCATAGAGACGCCATAGACTTGCACCAAGAAGAAAGAAGGACTTTTCACCGGAGACACTTTGGCAGACCTAAACCCAGGGGATCTTGCTCTTCCACATGGACGTTGGCCTTGGGAGGTCCATGATGTCACCTTTGAGACCCTAGACATCACCCAATGTCATGATTGACATTATGGAGGGAGTTGTGTGCTAATTGGCACGCGTGGCATCATCTAGGGCCTTGGGAGGCTTACCATTTTGCAGATTAGGCCCAATGTTCCACCCAGGAGACTCAACACCACTCTAGAAGGGCATGACGTCACCTCTAAAAGTGATTTTAGGGTTTAATTATTTGAATTTGTGTAAAAACTGGATTTTTGATGTAATTTGGCCATGTCGACCTTTTGATGACCTAAATTTAATTAAAGGTCATAAGTATTGTATAAATAGAGAGATAAAACTCTCATTTTTTCATCATTCACTCATCACACAAGTGGTGGTCTGAAATTCAGCCCTCTTTAAGGGTTATTGACTGAAATTAAGTGGTGTGCAACTTTTGGGTGTATTTTTGGCAAATTTTCATTGTGGAGGATTGTCAACTAGGGTTTGGATTGATTATTCTTGGTGAAGTAAGTAGAAAATCTGCATTTCTTTATTGTGAATGAATGCTATGGTGAATTTACTTTTTTCATGTCAAAGATTATGAAATTGCTTGCTTAAAACCCTAGGAGAAAGATATACGTTGTTATCTTTTTCTCTCTAATCTTCCACTTTCTAAGATTTCTTGAAAAGCACCTATCTAGAAGTAGATACTAGATCCCTACCATTGCAACACTCTAGCAACTCTACTTCATTGCCTATTGCATACCTTTTTAAAAAATTTCTAAAGGAAAAGAGAAATCGCTAGGGCCTAATTTTTATTACTTTGTAGCAATTATCTACGAGACTTGGATTGTTGAGGCCTTAGGCTACCAACACCTCTCTCATCCTCTCCATCCCCTTTTAATAAATATTATCATTGGTATTTTCCTATAAGAGTTGTTGCTTCCATCATTGACTCCATTACCCTAGAAGGCACTAGTCTACCTACTACAAGTGTTGTTTGATCAAACAATTTTCAGAACATCTTCTCTTGAACACCTACTAACCCTAGGATATCCTATTTTGGTGATTAAATTGCTGCTCTTGCAAAAGATTGCTACAACCATCTTACAACAATAATATCACCTTAGGAGTGACATATTATGATAGATATATATTGCTAAATTTGCTTGTGACTATTGAGTATCAATTGGCATAGTTAAATCTATCATTTGTAGTCTTTTATCAAGTATTTTGAACCATATTCATTGTGGCTGTTACAAATTTATCATTGCTGTTATAAACTGTTATACTGCTACAATTTCATATCAGCTAGTCTATTTTCTAACAATTCATAGTCTTATGAAGCATTGATATCATTTTGGTACTTGGAAAGTGCCCTTTCTTCTCTTTGTTGTCTTGCTCTGGGCAGGTACACAATATTACTCTTTTGCTTCATCTTCAATAAGACTTAAAGAACCTTTTAAMTTGAGTGACTTGTGAGARGAGAGGGATTTTCTTGTATCATTTTCCTTAGCCTTCTCAAACCCTCAGGTCACTGGGGACGTCTCCCCTATGGTACTGCAACATACTCCTAAATAGAAAGGAATTTCCTATTAAGGTGACAATGATAGATCACTCCSAGTTACCCCAATTTTRTATCCACTTGCCTTTGGCTTTGGGAAAKTACAAATTGTGCGATAACATGACTCAATAATATATTTCTCAAGTTTTATGTTAGAGGAACAATTTAGATTTTTGTTAACAAGCAAATCCATGATGCAGTACGACCTACACAAGAAACGTTGCACATAATAAAGGTAAAACAAATTTCTTCTTTATTAATGAAAATAGCCCCATATAAGGTCTATGACAAAGTTAGTTGGATTGACCTTAGATTGTTATTGATTCAAATTTGTATGAGCATTCAAGTTGTAAATTGGCTAATGGTGCTAGCTGGGAAAATCCCCCTATTACTATACTGGGTCGAAATATAGGCAGAGCACCGACTTCCCTTAAAAGAAAATCCAAATCCTAAACTACCCCAAACTATTTGAACAAAAAGACAAAAAGAGAAGAAGGAAGATTGGTAAGTGTACCTTAGGCCGTAACGTCCAATGTAGACTTCCTTCAACTTTGTAGCTTCCTATGTTGTAGGTCTCCTCCCAAAGCTGACCTGCAAGAACACTTAGACAAACAATGCTACAAATATACCATCTCTATCTACCAATGTTAGAGTTCATATATAACCAAAGATGCATTTAATCAATAAAGATATAAAGACGCAATGTATTGGGACAAGAAAAGAACTCTTTTATTCAAGTTGAAGATTAAAAGATTACAACCTTCTTATCGACAAACGCTCCGCGAACTAGGTCCGGGCTACTCTTACTACTCTGCTCCAAGTACATCATTCCCATGTTGCCTCTCACAATCAACCGATCTCCTTGGAAAAAAGGTAAGGGATTGTATAGGGAGAGGGTTGGAGGGGGAATGCAGAGGCCAAATCTCAAAAAGGGATCTAAATCTTGGGCTAGAAGGGGAAGGGATTTTGGCAGAGTTTCTCTGTTCTCTTGCTTGATGTTGAAATGAGACCCCAAGACCTATTTTTAAATGACACAAATATGGTTATTCGGTTTGGGGACGGGATACAATGAGTAAAATGGTTGGGAAACTTCCAATAGCCCATTAACTCTACTGAATTCCTTGCAACTTTTTATTTTGTGTAACTTTTGGAGGTAAACGTGGGCTGTCTAGCATGTAGCTCGCGTATGTACACGAGATAACTACTATGCAATTCGCGTGTGTATGCGAGCAGTAGTTCAGTAGGGTGCATACATGCTTCAATTTTTTTTTTGAGAAGGATCCTCAACAGTAATTTGGAAAATTGTGTAAGTGGAAGGGCCAATGCCATGTATGCATAGGTAGAGTATTTTTGGGCTATAAAATATGCCCCCTAATGTGTGAGGTCACAAGAGGAACTGATGACCGAAATACATTGCAATATCTTTTACCAGTGGGAAGGCACATAATCGAGTGAGCACGAGACCTGAGTTTGGGAGTGCCCCATCTGTAAAACAATAATAATCTCTCTGATGTGGGCACAACCATGCTCGAGATGAACTAATCATGGTTTCCAATCAAGTACACTACAGATCCATGTCATAGAAATGTCTATATAAAGTGTAGCCGTGAGCAATACACAACGGATCTACATNGCCCCCTAATGTGTGAGGTCACAAGAGGAACTGATGACCGAAATACATTGCAATATCTTTTACCAGTGGGAAGGCACATAATCGAGTGAGCACGAGACCTAAGTTTGGGAGTGCCCCATCTGCAAAACAATAATAATCTCTCTGATGTGGGCACAACCATGCTCGAGATGAACTAATCATGGTTTCCAATCAAGTACACTACAGATCCATGTCATAGAAATGTCTATATAAAGTGTAGCCGTGAGCAATACACAACGGATCTACATCTCAAAATCATTTGATGATATTTAAGTACAATATAATATGCATCTTCAAGAAGCATTGACGAATGCGGCTGGAGATGAGGACACCATATCTAAAGAAACAACATCAATATCTTCAACAACTCAGGTAGGAATACAATAGGAGTGTAAGACTCACTATTCTGAGGTCTTCGACATGTCGTCAGGGAAATACTGAAGGATCTCGATCATCAGGCACATAACTTCATTGATTTTGAATATGGACTTGATTGGACTCTTGGGATGGATGACTCATGAAAGTCAAGAAACAAACTGCAGAATGGCCGACTCAGGTTGGATAAAAATCCCCTTGGACAAAATCACGAAAGATGATCAGACTTAACCATCGTAATATTGACATAAGTCTGTGATACAAGAGGTACCGCAAAGTCTCCATATGTTTGGAAGAGTAACCAAACGGAGGAGGACACAACTCTATGTAGAGAGAACAACTTCCCAAGGTCATACTAAATCCCAATGCTTGGCGAACAAATGGAAGGATGTGCTTTGTCCAAGGGCGATTATCTTGCTGCCAAAAAAAGAATTGATATATCCCGTCCCCTATTTTTGGAATATTTGATTTTTTTTTGTCTTTTTTTTCAAATTTTTAACGAGCTTGAAAAAGAATAAAAGAATGCTACATTAAAAAGGAGGAAACGAGTGTCGCGGGTAAGCAAACTAGTTCTAGGTGCATGGAACATACTAATGCTTGATGCAAGGAGACATGTGCAGGATAAGGACACTCGGGGAAAATTCCTCCATGGGTCAAGGTATCAGATCGCAAGGGAAAGAGAGTTGCAAGGTTTGCGTATAAGGAATTATTTTGAAGTTTCAGTTGAGAGCAACATGGAGCTGGAATTAGGCCAAAGATGAAAAGATGAGACATGAAATGCAATGAATCATGACACAACAAGAATCCTTCCATGTGAATTTTTGCGAGCCCAGAGAAGGTAAGCTCGGTGTTTTTTTTCACGTTTTAGAGAGTATGAAAAAATGCTAAAAGAAGACTCCAGGGAGTTATTTTTTCGCAACTAGTCCAATCGGTTCAAAAAAGGGTTAAACTTGTACCGAAAGGACGTCTCTTCAAAACCATTTTAATGAGTGTGATTGAGACAAGATCACTCAATGATCTTTTAAATTTTAAGGAGTATGAAAAGAGCTTAACTATGGACTCACAACCTTTTTCTAGGTTTAGTCTCCTTAGCCCGAAAAAGTATAAATATAACTTAGGAGAACTCTCCTGGCGAGACAAGTCTCTCGAGGTGTACCTTTTTCCTGGATAATCTATTGGCCTAAAAAAGGGTTAAAATTATGCCAAATAAATGTTCTTTTTGGACCAATTAATGAGTGTGAAAGGAACAAGGTCACTCGGAAATCTTTTCATATTTAGGGAGTCTGAAAAGAAATTAACTATGGACTCCAAGGGGGTTCCTTTTTCATAAGTAATCTCCAAGGCCCGAAAAAGAGATAAACCGAAACCAAGGAGAATGTTCCTTTTTCGAAAATTTAGTCCCTCTGACCCGAAAAAGGGTTAAACGTACGCCTGAGAATACTCTACTGGCGAGCTGAAGTTCCTAGGGCATACCTTTATTCATAAAATTAGCCGTCTGGACCGAAAAAAGGGGTAAAATACCTAGACAAATGTGCCTTTAAATTTGATTTTAGCGAGCGTGAAGGGAAACAAGATCGCTTAGTAATATTTTCATTTTTAGAGAGATTGAAAAGGGCTTAAAGAAGACTCTAGGGGGGTTTCTTTTCTCAAGTAATCCATATGAGAAAAAAATAAATAAACAAAGTCTCATTGGATGTTGCTTTCAAAATTTAAGCGAGCTTGAAAGACAACAAACCATGCTCATAGGGAGTCCCTCGGGTATGAGCCAGAAAAAGATGAAGAAGAAGTATGAGGATTCAACACAAAGTTATGGCAGGACTAAATAGGCCTCCCATGCCTATGAAGTACTTCGACATGGGCACCAAATGACAAACAAGGCTCTAACTAGGATGCCCATGGAAGGAAGGATCTACCACATAAAGTATGACACACTTATCAACAAGGAAGGTTAGTGTTGCAATTCAGTGGGGTCGATCCTAAAGATAAATGAACCAGGAAACAGATAATGCAAAAAATGCAAGTAGGAAAAAACCTAACCTATGCTCCAGTTTCGGGGTCAATACCTGTCAAAACAGATCGATATGATGAAAAATGTAAAAGAAAAATGTCTCCAAGATCCTACATATAAGGCCAATAACACTTATCTAGAAGTTAATAAATCCAATATAGATAGAAACTTTGGAAAAATAAGAGGTGCTACTGAATACAAAACTTGAAAACAACAAACCTAGACTGTACAATATGGTACAAGGTACTGCACAACCTTATGGATCATGCATAGTACTGGTTCAAGTAGATCCCGGATCTAGGCTCTGACCAAGAGTCTCTTCGATAGTCAAATTGGAAAGTCTCCCAAAAGGGAAGAAAACATAAACCACGGTGTAAGTCTTTCCACGGTATAGAAACCGTCATCATGGATTCAAGGATAGCCTCATCCGAAGGCAATACAAAATCCCAGAAATCACATGAACGATAAGGGTCAATAGTCCCAAAGGGAGAAGTAAACTGATTATATTCCATATGATGATGGAGGTTCTGGCCAGGGTTGGCAGAGTCTATCAACGAAGAATCACAAGCACAAGGGCTTGAGGATCTACAAACAATGAGATTAGACTCAAAAGGAAACTTGAGATCACTCACACCAAGAGGGGTAAGCAAGGGGTCCCATGCCCCCATTGGATAAACCAATGTATCAATTGTTGAAGCCAAGTCTTGAGAAGGAAAACATGAGTGAAAAAGTTCCTGCTCAAGAGAAATTGAACACCGAGGATAAGACGCCACATAATTTATCCGTGGTGGGGTAGAGTATACACGAACACTAGGAATATATAAAGGGGAAACCTGAACTAACGTTGAATTAGGATGGTGATTATCAGATGCCAGCTGGTCAATAGTGACAATGCTTCCATTGTGGGGGAAATGCATCACTTGGAAAAGCGTGGAAACCACAACATTCATAGCATATACATAATCACGCCCGAGAAGCATATTGAAATCTAACATGCCTTGAACCACTATAACATTGACAAGGACAATATTCCCACCTAATGAGATAGGAAACTGAGGAAGAACCCCAAAATACTCACTAGGATGTCTGTCAAAATCCAACAACTCATGAGAAGAAGACACAAGCTCAGGAGAACCCAAATCTTTCCAAACTGAGGATGATAAAATACTCATGGAGGCTCCTTCATCTACAATACATCAGTAAATGTTTTTTGAATTTACTTCAACCCTTATTTGAAAGGGTGTAGAAGAAGGAAGTCAAGGTTCAACAAGGTCATTTCAATCAAAGGAAACCATCCCAAGACTTGGAGGGGGTGTGCTCGAAGTGAGTGGAATTCCCCCTTGTTATGAAAGTACTGAATTGGAAATGCTAAAAACATACTCGCTAGACATCACTCCCCAAGAGAAGAGTGGGATCAAATGAA
>SNQJ01S0046032.1:109470-140046 GCA_010110895.2 Picea sitchensis
TTCAACTTGGGAAAGCATGCAAACCAAGGTAGAGTGTATGTGGGCTATGCATTTCATTTTAGTGCCCCTTATTGTCTTCAACTTGGAAACACATGCAAAATGAATGGCTCATCAAGGGTTTGGAAAAATATGTGTAGTTATTAAGAGTTTCCGCTAGTAACGAGGCTAAGGCATTGGTAGTTTATTAATGGGGATTATGGATCAAGGCACAAGGGGTTAGAAAGGAAATAACAGTGGGCGACTCTTTGATAATCATCACATTTCTATGCCATTCAATTCCTTGAAACCCCTATCTCTCTCGTTTGATCCAAAGAATAATAATAGAGGTGAAGGATTTTGAAACCGTATCATTCTACCAAGTTCTCTGTGTCCATAGTAAAGAGGTAGAGAATTTAGCAAACATTGTAACGAACATGGTAGACAGATCAATATTAATATTAAAGTTGGGGGCAGGGGGCTATCCTTATTCCCCTACCTAATATTATATTCATTTATTTTCTTATAGTGAAGTTCCCATTCATATGTTCATTCATTTTTATATGGAAAGGATGGTATTTAAGGTATTCACTCTCTCCCATGTCTCGATGTCTCACAACGCTGAAACCTATAGTTAAAAAGGGTATAATGTCTCATCATTATATGCATGTAGTTCTATTCCTTAGATGGTTTTGTATGTGTTCAATCCCATGCCCCTTCTTCTAGTGCCCATCCAACTTGGTGGTGGATGCTTGGGAATTACAGTGGTGTTGCTTCTTATAATCAAGCAAGCATTGGGACATGTTTCAAGATATTGTGTTGGAGGTGAATTTTGGATGAACTTAAGTGTGGATTCCCCCTCTCCTCCTTTTGAAAGTGGTGCATCATAGAAACAATAGGTGTGTAACATGAAAATTGTTTGAAGTATGCATGCTATTAAGAGATGTGAGCACGAGATAACAAAGTTAATGAAAATAAAGAAACCCTATCTAGTCTCTATTCCTTTACCCACAATAAGGAAGCTTTATAATTCCACAAGCTGCTTTATAAGTCCTCAAAGGAATTGTCCAAATATCTCTCTCTATTAGAATAAAAATATGTCTGGTTCATAATCTAGGCCTTCCAATTCTATTGTGTCATTGGTGCTTGAATTCAATTCCATAGACTCCTTACTCGATCAAATTTATGGATCGATTCTTCATTTCGATCCCTCTCAATTCCAGTTGTCCTCTGATGTCCAATTAGATTAGTCGAGCTTCAAATAACTCTCTACTTTCGCTTTAAAAATCTCAGGTCCTTTCTTTAATGAGACCTCAAGTCACAACCTCCCTCTAACACCTTCATCACAAGCTCTTTTAACTGCACATCCAATATTTATGTTGGCCACGAGACCACATGCTTATCAATAGGCGTGAAGGCCCTTTTATGCATATAAGAAAACCCCATTATCAAGGGATATTCTTCGTAACCACAAGGAGTGGTTTATTAACCCACTAACTGGAAACACGATCAAATGATTTGCCGACATGTAGTGTGTGGTAACCCATGAGGTTACTTTTCGCAAATCAACTTTACCTTTAACCTGCGCGCACCTTCAATTGATAAATCCCTACCCACCATTGATTCTTCCTTTTTGATCACAATCTAACGATCATACCTCTCCTACGCTTGCATCAATGCATATATTTTTCCATTTAGACCTACGGTCGTGGATCGATGTTGATTTGATCCAACGGTCCTAATACCTTGATTTGTCTGATCGTGGACTTTTATCCCCATCTCTAATCTATGATCCAGAATTAATCATTCATGGATTGACGACTCCTGTAACTCCTCTTCACAATGTGGACAATTCAAATTTTTCCAGTTAACTCATGTACACCAAGATTAGATCATTGATCCTTTCAGTGATCGATGATCATTACATCCGCTTCAGGATAGTAATATAGTCTAAGATCATCTTCTCCAGAGAGTTCCTTCAACTCGACTCTTTCCCTTCAGAATCAATCATTAACCTGCAACAAACAACTTTGAATCCCTCATTGTCAAATCGACACCGCCTCTCCTTCATTTACCTCCTCAATACAATGGACAGAGACGTAAACAATCACAAAACGATCATCAGATATTTCAACAGTTAGTCATACTTGAAACAAAGTATTTATCCTTTCTGTATTAATCATAATGCATACTAATTTACATAGATTTACATGCGGCAAATCTATGACTTCTTTGTCTGAATTGAACTCAGTATGCCTTCCTCACTCTCTATGGCCTAAATACTCAATGTATGGCCAAATCCTTATAGAATAATTTTAATCTCTAATGGTCAAACTTTCATGGCATGATTTTCTCTATGAATGGCCACTTTCAAATTCCCTTAGGCTTAAAACAAATATACACACAAGTCTGAAACCAAACTTGGTTCAAATCCTAACAATCCTCAACTAACAAATCCCTAGGATATCTTTAGATCCTCAAATCACTCAAAATATTATCTAGGATCCATCACTCATCCTAATATCTCTCTATATTTCTCAATCTCTCACGTTCTCATACATTCGAGAACAATTACAATTYATTCCTCACTCTCAATATTAATCACACAATTATTCTAAAATTCCCTAGAAACATAGGAAATTACAATAATACATACTTAGGGAACCAACTCCCTCAGAAAATTAATACCCCTTAGGTTGAGTCAAATAAAATAGGTTTTGGAGGCAAGAATGCTCCTGCATTAGACTCCCAAGGAAAAAAAATGTTCATAATCTCATGATCATGAGTTTACCTATTTATGAATTTCTCCTGGATCCCAAACATTATGTTGCAACTCTCCAATTTCTTTGTTGTCCTTCTGTTGCATGGCTGTTGCATGCAACTTTCCAGGATCCCACACATTAAATCTGCAACACTCCTTCTGTCTCACTGATGTAAATTTGTACAATCAACTGCACTCTGCTGCCGATCGTTCTCTCCACTTCAATATATCTCCCCCGAGACACTTTTATCATCAACATCCTCATCACTTCAATATTTATTTCCAGCTTGTCCTCTGGATGGTACATTCTCTGCACTCTATTTTTGTTCCTTTGTTGAACTTTACTATTGTTGTTGTCCATTGGATGTTACATATCCTTTTCATTTATATCTTCAGGATTCTTATTCTCTCCTTCATTGATACCAATGTTGTTCGGCATGATGACCTGCTCCACCAAGTTAGTTTTCACTAAGTCTGCAAGCTATATGCAGTCTTCATTACTTACATACTTAGTCAGCCATTCCTCCAAAAATTTCATTTCATCCTCAAAATTTATCAACTCTGAATGTTGAATTTGAGGTTTGTCTTCAAGAAATAGTTCATGTTCTATTTCTCTAATCACATTTTCATGTTCATTCATTTATTTGTGCCTGCATTTTTCAGATTATTTTGAAAATTAAAATTTACCTATGTTCCCTTAGATCTTAAAAACTTTTCTTCTTTACTGCTAGGCACTTGTGAACATGTTTTGGTTGTACTTCCTCCTCTTTCTGGCTCAAGTTTTCTCAACAATATTTCCAATAGCTCAATTTATTCATTCCATTTCATAAGCATTTCATCTGAATTCTCCCCTTCAACTCCCTTTTGACCATCTCTATGAGCCAACTCTTCCTTGCTTTCTGCAACAACATATTCTCCTACAACAATTCCATTGGCAAAAATGTGTATGTATTCCCCTTTGGCTGTCTTCCTCCAATGCTTTGAGTAGACATTTCTTTTTCTTCCTTCATCTTCATTACAACTTCATATAACTGTCCATCACCTACAAAACCTACAATCATACACAAATTATCAGTTTTCAAAACACAAGTTTGTCTAGCCTCCTTTGATTCCTTTTTCAACATATCCTTATGCTGATCTAAACTCTCCAAAGAGCTCATGAAACTTCCTACAAGTCTCTCATATTCACTCTCTAAGCAGTCTACGAGACTCTCGACAGGTCTGCTCTCAACATCATCCTCTCCAAGGATGTCTCCCTACTCTGGTTCAAAACAATGAACTTTTCCTTCAATCAATGGCCTCAATATGAACTCAACTCCTTTGAGTTTATCCTTCTCTACACAAGCATTCATCCTATGCTTTAGGTCTCTCAAGATTTTCCTAAGCTTCTCTTCAAACAGTTGCACTACTAGCCACTTGATCTTCTTCTTTACTCTCCATCCTTGTCTTTGCTTCTCTTGGATCCTCCTCTGTAGCAGCTATGATATGTAATTGAGTTGCATCTTCAACTCAACCATCTCTCTTTCATACTCCTTTGAATTTATCTTCTTCCTTATGACATTTGTCTTGGCATTCTCCTTCCCTCTGTTGCTGCTTCTCTCTGAACCCATGTCACGAATGTCAGTAGTCATCTTCCTCCTTTCCTTTGTGAGCTTCCTCTTGCCCACTGTAGACTCCACTCAAGACTTCATAACAATCCCTCTCCATAGCCCGCTACTTGATATTCTTGGTTCTCTTTCTTAGAACCTCCTTGAGAAAACTCTGCTCCTCTGGCCTTATGCAGTTTTCACTTCTTCTCTTGAGAACATTCACCTATCCTCTGTTGTTACAACCTCCACCTGGAATTATTCAAGGTTCCTTGCCACAATTCTTCTCCCAGAGCTCACATACTCTTCTCATGAATTCATGAACACCAGTGGTTCTCTGTTACAACTTTGCTAGTTGTCTGCTGCTATCAAATATTTCATGTCTGATTTTACCTGCAAACACAAATTATTATAACCAGAGTTAACATAAAAACATCAAGAAATATCTTCAATATCTTTTCATGATATTATCTCCCACATGTATTGCACATTGCTCCTGTAAGTTTCCTCTTTTGATCCATTCTCTGAATCAATCTCAACTTTTCTGTTCTGTCAGATTTCACTAAATGTGAACTCCTTTGTACAATATCTCTTCCTTTCCATGTACTCCTCTGTAAATTCTTCTTAACTCAATCCTCTGTCTGCAATTTCCTATTGAAAATTCAACTCTAATCTCCTCTCAAAGTAGGAGACTGCCTCTGTAGCCTTAAATAACATTGATGTTCTTTCTCCAAGAGCTCAATCTTGATATATCAATTCTTGTTAATTTCTCTGCACCAATGTGGCTGTAACAATACCTTCAACATTCAAATGAGAAATTACCCTTGCTCTGATCCTTGCAATAAAATTCTTCAACATACACTATTACGCTTTGATACCACCTGATGAAAATAAAGACACCCTATCTGGTCTCTATTCCTTTACCCACAATAAGGCAACTTTAGAATTCCACATGATTCTCTATAAGTCCTCAAAGGAACTGTTCAAGGATCTCTCTCTATCAGAATACAAATATGTCTGGTTCATAATATAGGCCTTCCAATTCTACTGTGTCATTGGTGCTTGAATTCAATTCCACAGACTCCTTACTCGATCACATTTGTGGATCGAGTCTTCATTACAATCCCTCTCGATTCCAATTGTCCTATGATCTCCAATTAAATCAGTTGAGCTTCAAATAACTCTCTACATTCCCTTTAAAAATCTCAGGTCCTTTCTTTAATGATATCTCGAGTCACAACCTCCCTCAAGGACCCTCGTCACATGCTCTTTTAACTGTGCACTTAATATTTATGTTCGCCATGAGACCACATGCTTATCAATAGGCGTGAAGGCCCTTTCCGGCATATAACCAAACCCCATGATCAAGGGCTATTCTTCGCAACCAAAAGGAGTGGTTTATTAACCCACTACTTGCAAACATGATCAAATGAGTTGTCGACACGTAGTGTGTGGTAACCCARCATGTTACTTTTCACAAATCAACTTTACCTTTAACATGTGCGCACCTTCAATTGTGAAATCCCTATCCACTGTTGATTCTTCCTCTTCRATTGTGATTTAATGCTCATACCTCTCCTGTTCTTGCATCAGTGGACATACTTTTACATTTAGATCTACAATTGTGGATCAATGTTGATTTGATCCAACGGTACCAATACCTTGATTTGGATCATCGTGGACTTTTATCCCCATATCTAATCTAAGATCCTTAATTAATCATTCATGGATCGATGGCTCCTCTAACTCCTCTTCACAATATGGATGATTCATATTTTTCCAGTTAACTCCTGTACACCAGTATTACATCTACTTCAGGATAGAAATCTAGTCTGAGATCGTCTTCTCCAGAGAGTTCCCTCAACTCAACTCTTTCCCTTCGGATTCGATCATTAACCTACAACAAACGAATTCGACTCCCTCATTGTCAAATAGACACTACCTCTCCTTCATTTACCTCCTCAATACAATGGACAGAGACGTAAATAATCACATAATGATCATTGGATATTTCAACAGTCAGTGATGCTTGAAACAAAGTATTTCTCCTTTATGTATTAATCATAATGCATACCAATTTACATATATTTACATGAGGCAACTCTATGCCTTCTTGGCCTGAATTGAACTCAGTAGGACTTCCTTACTCTCTATGGCCTAAATACTCAATGGATGGACAAATCCTCATAGCCTAATTTTACTCTCTAATGGTCAACCTTTCATGGCCTGATTTTCTCTATGAATGGCCACTTTCAAATGCCCTTAGGATTAAAACAAATATAAAAACAAGTTTGAAACCAAACTTGGTTCAAATCCTAACAATCCTCAACTAAAAAATCCCTAGAATCTTTTTAGATCCTCAAATCAATCAAAATATTCTCTAGGATCCCTCACTCATCCTAATATATCTGTAACTTTCTCAATCTCTTATGTTTTCAAACATTCGAGAACATTTACAATTCATTCCTCACTCTCAATATTAATCACACAATTATTCTAGAATCTTGTAGAAACATAGACAATTATAATAATACATACTTAGGGAACCAACTCCCTTAGAAAATGAAGACCCCTTAGGTCAAGTCAAATAAACTAGGTTTTGGAGGCTAGAATGCTCTTGCATCAAAAGTCATAGTAGTTGGTGGTGTCATTATACCTTCAACAATGCACATGGAATGGAGAATAGGAAGAAAATTTCGTAGTGGAATATTGTGAAAGAGATCAATGTGATGTGTGTTATAGCGCAAGTTGTAGGTTGGGAAAATCCCTACCCAACCACAAAGCAAGTGCTACAACTTGGGAATCCTACACCCAATGTCATCTCAATGTAGGTCCCACACTTCAAGGGGGACTAGGTCACTCTAGGGAGGCAATCCCGATGACCTTAGGGGGATTGATATGGAGATGAAGAGAAATGGAAGTGAAGCCCCTAGAGGTCAAGTCTAATTGGAATGAAAGGTGGGAAGAGATGCCTTGTAAGTCAAGTGATTGTTTCCCCACATGTATAGTAATTCTCCGGATGATTGTACCTACCCGAGACACAAGGAAATCCAACTTGCAATGATATATGCTAGTATGGATAAGCAAGTTAATTTTGATGTCCCTAATTTGCAGCAGTATATGACAATTTATATCAGCAAATAAAGCATCTAAATCAGCATACAAATATCTAAACCAGTTAAGTAATTCAACATGAAGATTAGCAATGAATATAGGCTGAAAAATGGCACTTTAAGAAGCAAGGGAAGATGGATGTTGTAAACATGTTTTTTCTACAGAAAATTGCAGCCTTATGGCTGTAGATTTCAGTCACTTATATTATCAAATTACACCATCAAAATATGCCAACAGTTGGCTCAAAATATGCGCCCTAGTTAGTAGAGTAAGTGAACAAAATTTAGGAGCTTGTCTAGGGTTATCTTAGGAGTTATGGCTAGTATTTTATCTAGGTTAGATTAGCCCTAATGGCTATAAGTTAGGGTTTGTAAAAAAAAAACAAAGTAATGGGAGGGAGGGGATGCCCTAGTAGGGGAAGACTCCTCTCAATGAGGCAAACCAGCTTCAAGTAAGAAATCTTTCAAAGGATAAAAAATTGTGTTTGCCAAGGAAATGGTTTTATATCTCCAATGAAAAAAAATATGACTAGTGCCTTTGCTATTGGGTTAATGGAGTCAAATAAAATAAATAGCTAGAGAAGCTACCTCCTTGGGGGTGTAAGCCCTTTTACTTCTCAAGGAAAGTTTTTCTAGCTAGGGTTTAAGCTACGAGGGTGTATGCCCTTATAGTTCTCTTAGCAAACCCTTGTTTAACCAATAAGATGAAGCCTAAAATGATCAAGACTATGGTGGGGATGTGTTGGGCTCTAAAGATGTCCTAAAAACAACCTCTATGCATCAGCCAAAGGTAGGCGCTGGCACAAGCATTTTACTTGTTGCCTACGTAGGTTCTTACCTTCCGTTTTCAATACCCAACCTCTAGAGATGCACCACCTGTAAAGGAACAACAATTGTAAAACGGAACGACAATTGTTCTATTAAAATGAACGATACTTCCTGTAAAGGGAACAACAATTGTAACAAGGGGACAACAGTCGTTACATTGGGCCGAACTAACGTTGAATTAATTGCAGTGTAGTATTTGCCCAACTATTTAATTTGTCAACCCGGGGTTTGTAAACTGGAGAAGCACACACAAAGTATATGCAATATTGAAGCGGGACTAATCTAATCTAATGTTTAAGCTACGACTGAAATTGAATCATTAATCTAACACACGACTGAAATTGAATCATTAATCTAACACAGGACTTGGAATTGAAATTAATCTAGGAATGGGAAATTGCGTGAAGGAAATTAATCTAGGAATAGCAAACTACATGAAGGAAAAGCAAATACAACATGTGAAGAGTTGAATGGAAAAACAACATTTGAGAGAGCTCTCACCAATGAAGCAATCTTATATTATAATAATCAAATCAATCTTTATAAAAGAATAATGAAAGCATGAAAACCAAAACCATGAATCAAAGCTAAGAATCCCTTTCTCTTTCGAATCCTAAGGACTACCATTAATGACTACTCTCATAACTCTAATTACATCCTAATTGAATCCTCATGAAGAGAGAGCAATCTCTTTTATACATGAGAGTCTTGAAGATAAGATAACCATCTCATTATTACAGATCCACTATTCTCTCAACCTATTTTCCCATTATTACAAAATATAATCCCTTCAAATCCTCACACATATCTCTCATATATCTTGGATAAGATATTCCAACCAAATCTCCATGATCTTCTCCTTGGAATGGGCTTGAATTATCTCCTCAAATCTTGAAATGGTGGATGAAGTATTCGAGAAGTCCTTTTGAATTAATTCCTTCTCATATTCCTACACATTACAAAGATCACACATTTTTGAGATATATATGAAAACATGTCAATTTTCTAATATTTAATCGCAAATTCCTTTTAAATACTAAAATGAATAAAGTGGAGAATAATAAGGTGAAACCCAAGTATATTTATGGAAATGATATCGTGAAAGGTTAATGGGGCGATTATATGTGGAGAATGATGAAGGGAAAGGTGGATGAAAATATGACATTTCTGAGCCCCAACAGGATGTATGCCCTTATACTTTCCACCTAGCTCCTAGCACAACAATTATTGACTTTAAAAATAATGATAGTATAATAGTAAAAGACCATACCAAAATCAAGAGAGATGCCAAGATAATCCACCATAAAGGCTAGAAAACATCCTCCAAGGCTAGTGCCTCACTCCTCCATCAACCATGCATCAAGATAGCCATAAACAAGTGGACACGAGACAAATAGAGCCAAGTGTAGCAAAATTTTCAAACCAATACTTCTCACAATGAGGTAGAGTTATGTTAAAATGAGATCTTATGATCTTCTATTTATACAAATGTCACCAAGGTGACTTGTCCACAAATTAAGGGGTCAACAACCCTAATATTCCCCCCTTTAACAAAGTAATATTAAACAATTCATTTAAAATTTCACTTTTGCACAAATAAAACCCTAATTTACATGGACGTCACCCCTTTAGGGGACGTTTTGGCACTAGGAGAAGGTCGTTGGTGATGTAGGAGNTTTTCCCATTATTACAAAATATAATCCCTTCAAATCCTCACACATATCTCTCATATATCTTGGATAAGATATTCCAACCAAATCTCCATGATCTTCTCCTTGGAATGGGCTTGAATTATCTCCTCAAATCTTGAAATGGTGGATGAAGTATTCGAGAAGTCCTTTTGAATTAATTCCTTCTCATATTCCTACACATTACAAAGATCACACATTTTTGAGATATATATGAAAACATGTCAATTTTCTAATATTTAATCGCAAATTCCTTTTAAATACTAAAATGAATAAAGTGGAGAATAATAAGGTGAAACCCAAGTATATTTATGGAAATGATATCGTGAAAGGTTAATGGGGCGATTATATGTGGAGAATGATGAAGGGAAAGGTGGATGAAAATATGACATTTCTGAGCCCCAACAGGATGTATGCCCTTATACTTTCCACCTAGCTCCTAGCACAACAATTATTGACTTTAAAAATAATGATAGTATAATAGTAAAAGACCATACCAAAATCAAGAGAGATGCCAAGATAATCCACCATAAAGGCTAGAAAACATCCTCCAAGGCTAGTGCCTCACTCCTCCATCAACCATGCATCAAGATAGCCATAAACAAGTGGACACGAGACAAATAGAGCCAAGTGTAGCAAAATTTTCAAACCAATACTTCTCACAATGAGGTAGAGTTATGTTAAAATGAGATCTTATGATCTTCTATTTATACAAATGTCACCAAGGTGACTTGTCCACAAATTAAGGGGTCAACAACCCTAATATTCCCCCCTTTAACAAAGTAATATTAAACAATTCATTTAAAATTTCACTTTTGCACAAATAAAACCCTAATTTACATGGACGTCACCCCTTTAGGGGACGTTTTGGCACTAGGAGAAGGTCGTTGGTGATGTAGGAGAGTATTAAGGCTTCCCAAAGCCACATTTCAAGCATCCAAATGTATTCCTTTATGGTCAAAGCCTCAAAAACCTCAAAACTTCCAAGTGCTAATGCATATCATCTCACCACCATGCCCTAGCCCCCCCAAACATGACGTCAAGCTTCAAAAAGAGGACGTTTTTCCCCTCCTAGGAAAATTGTTTGGCAAGTGAGGGCTGAGCTATGTCGTCCAAGTCATTATCAAGGCCTTCAAAGTCCGATCTTTCTCATCCAGCATGCAGGCCCTTGGCATCCAACCTGTGGGCTTGTAGCCCCATGGAAGCCCAAGCTAGGCTTGTTCTCCCAAAACTGTCCACCAACGAGGTCCTACAAAGACAAATGAGCATGCCCTCCAAGGATCTCAAGTCATAAAATCATGATAAGTGAATCCAATCAATAAATAATCCATCTAAGCATGTGCATCAAATATCACTATATCAAACAATTAATTGCTCAAAGACATTATGTGACTTGTCAAGCTTGAATATGGGAGGGTTGACGAGGTGTCCTATTGGGTATATCTTTCCCTAGGTCAAGGAGAGTTTCCAAGAGATCCCTCTCTAATCCATGTAAAGTGGATGAAGTGGTTGGGGTCAAGACTCAATGGGCATAGGGATCATGCCATACAAGGGGTCGTAGTGCCTCATTCATGGGTTCCTTTGTAGAGGGTGTGTGGTACCTTAATCCACAATGCACTTTTTCCAAGCCCATTAATTGGCTTTTATCTTTGTTTCTTTTTATTTATTTCAATATAGCACAAGGAAAGATTGAAGGTCAATGCCCTGGCATGGTGACTAGATGACGACAATGTCACCCACAAACACCTAGTGGAAATGAGAAGGTTGGATCCTGATGAGACCCCCTTTATCTCAACCATGCAACTAAGAGCCATTACCTTGGTTTGGTGAATAGATGATGGTAATTCCATACCACTAGATATTCATGGACGTGATAGGCTAGCTCGTGATGAGACCTCCTATCATTCAACTAAACTTTTAAGCATTCTTTATTATATCGTGGGTCCCCTTTACTCAAAGATAAGCGTTTCATTGCTTTCTTAGGTGATCCCTGGGCGAAGCATCTAAAAGGTTTATACAAGGATTTTATATTTTACCCAAAATCAAATCCTCTGGGCCTTCAACCCCTTCTTCCCATAGAATGAGGGACAACCCCTTCTTGGGTCAATACACCCTAAAATCCCAAGAGATAAGGAAATGGAGGGGAATAATGATGGAAAGTGGTAAGTATGGTCGGGAATAGTATGATGGCACATTAAGGGAGTTCTCAGTAGCAAACCCATCCCCAAGGAAGACCACTTACTAGGGCACAATTTCAACCACCAAGATGAAGCAGGGAAAAGGCATAATTTCCATGCATATATAATGAAATCTAGAGCAATCGAAGATACAACATAATCAAATGGCTTAAATATTGAAATGATACTCACCCTACTACTGACTTGTACCTCATGGAGCAAGGCCCACTGCCTTCCGGAAGCTAGTTGGTATGGTGTATGCCATCTGCAAACCTATGACCATCTATGGTAGTGAGTGGGCTTCCCATCTGTGCAAAATGGTACTGCTGGNCTCACCCTACTACTGACTTGTACCTCATGGAGCAAGGCCCACTGCCTTCCGGAAGCTAGTTGGTATGGTGTATGCCATCTGCAAACCTATGACCATCTATGGTAGTGAGTGGGCTTCCCATCTGTGCAAAATGGTACTGCTGGTCATGTAGTCTCTCGACACTCCATATCTACAACTTGAGGGCCTCAAGACATAATCTCCTTAGTTATCCAGAAAATGGAGATAATATCTAGCTCATACTTTGGGACATGTGCTCGTCGTAGAGTGCATGAGAACCACAACATCTCCTAGTAGACATGTGTCTGCAAGGAAACACCAAACTGTCAAGTGCAGGATGGCCTACTCATCCTTGTTCTCATATGATCATAATCAAAACCAACTAAGCTAGAAAAAGAATTTTTTGACATATTTTTTTTAATTCTAAACTAAGCATGAAATCAATATGCAAGTAGAGAAAAATGTAAAATGAAATGCATCTAAACTAATATGAGCAATCAAGATGCAAATGTAGGGAATCAAAATGAATTACCTACTTACCTGGGGCACGCACCCTGAAGAAGTCATGTGACCTGGATGTGAGGTTAGAGAAGAGACCCATCTACTGGTAGTGACATCTTTCTCTCATCTAATGCTATTAGATAGTACATTTCTTTGTCAGAATTCCTCTTGATGATGTAAGGGCCAAGCCAATAATTGTTGTCTTCTTGGTCATATCTGGGCTTGCCCTTTATTTTGTCCCACATGAGCACAAGATTTCCTTCATTCAAAATGATGCAAGGTGCATTCTTATTGTGTGGAGGCTATTTGTGGACTGTATCTTTGATTTTTTCTTCACATTTCTCATCTTCTTTTGGTATAATATGGATAGATCCCAACTCCTTCCCATTGTACTTTGCAGTCTTCTTTTTCTCTGTTCATGGGAGAAACATCTCTATGGAATCTTCCTGCATGAAGGGTAACTTAGATGGATCATACTCAATAACTTGTGGAGGGATATCATGGTAGTGTTCACTAACATAGTTGGGGCCCTTCAAATCCATCACATGTGTATATTTCTTTTCCATGTTATGTAAGATATCATACATGCCATATGCCATGAGAATATATGCATGTGTAAGGTTCATGTTGAGGAAACCTCCAAGGGTTGAGGATCAGGTCCTCAAAAAGAGCATCCCCCAGTCATCCGGAACATCGATCACCAATATGTCCATGAGGATGCTGATATGTGGAAAATCTATCAAAAATACCTCAACATCTTCACACACTCCCAAGACCTCAACTCTTCTTGAATCAATACCACAAACATTTCCATAAGGTCGGGCTGTCTTCAAACCAAGCTGTTTCATTACCTTCAATGATATGACATTTGTTGAGGCCCATGAATCAAGCATGCAGTTTTTCAAGCGAAGTCCATTCATGCCTAATGAAAGATAGAAGGTAGGGTTCTTGTCTCTTGGCTGATTGAGATTTATAGTATTCAAAATGATGGAAGGATCCTTCTTCTCAGTTGGCACCTGTAATATCCTCAAAATTTCCCTTTTTACGGAAGGGATCTTACACATCTCTGTCATTGGGACCCTCATATTCAGTTTTTCAAACATGTTTGCAACATCTATATTCAACTGAATGTCATCTGTAGGAGTTGTCTTATAAAGAAACTCACATACCGATGATGGAGGTGGTGGAGCCACCTTTTCTGTTGATGGAAGAGGAGTATTAGGTTGTGATGGAGGGGCTGAAGCATTTTTTCGTCTATAGGTTAAAATTTCCCTCCTCCTTAATTCCTTCTTCTGATCATTTATCAATTTACTTAAGGCCCAGATTCTCCCCTTTCTTTCTCATATTGTTCTGGCTTCATTGATATGTTCTCAAGTAACCTGTTCAACGTTGAGATTGCAAATCATGAATTTATGTCGTCAGGATAATCTTCGTCTTGTCGGGGGCACTCATCTTCCCTGTGGGGTTCGTGGCATGGGAGACACCAAGCTTTTATATCAACTGTCCCAACAAGTTTCAAAGTATCCATGGCCTTTGCCTCTTGTTGAGGTCTTGGTTTGCAACCGATGGCATCTCTCAACTGTTTGGAAAACTAAGGTCTGGGAGCAGATTGATTTCTTTCCACTGTAGTAATACGGTTCATAAGATGATTCTGCACATGAACAAACTGAGTATTCATTTGGTCTATCTTCTGAGTCAGGAGAGCAATAGGATCAGGAACACTTTTGTTGGAAACCTTCGTCCTTGATTATGTCTTGTTACAAGGGTACTAAAAATGTTCTATTTTTGAATCAAGGAGATTCTCTTCAATGTCGATACTGAACTCTTTATCCTCAACCAATGATCTAGAATTTATATCTTTAAGAATGTATTAGAATTTCCCTTCAAAGGCATTCATGTAAAGGAGACGAATTGATGATGTTGTAGGACAATAATCTGTTGGAATTTGAATGTACAACCTGTCAAATATGGAAATGAATTCCCTTACTGTTTCATTCTCCTTTTTCTTTATTTGATTGAACCGAGTCCCAAGTGTCCCACCATCTGCTTTTCTAGACCATCTACTCTTGAATAAGTTGGAAAAAACATCATAGGACATGATATGATTATCAGGGAGTCCTTTGAACCAACCAAGGGATTCTTTAGTCAATGATGAAGCAAATAGATCGATGGGTACATCTTCATGATCAATACTTGCATTATCCATGTCTCCGCCCATGACATAAATGTGGTCTTCAACAATTATCACATTGTTTCCTGGGAACTTTGACAACAATTTGTTGACTTCTATTGGCATCTTGTTAGGGTAACCTTGGATATTGGCCATGTTAATGGGTTTGTAGAGGCGCCTTTCCCAAGGGTGATCCATTGGAACAAGAGGAAGGGTATTATGAAAAAGGGTTTTAGCAATGGGAGACTTGAGGGGATTCCTTCTTTGGTAAACATTATAAGGCTTGAACCTCCTGGGGGGAAAAGGTTTGGAGAAAGAAGGATTATGGGAAGGTGGAGTCGTTTGGAGAAAGAACAATTCTGGGAAGGTGGAGTCACCACATGAGTTTCAAAATGAACTCATCAAGAAAGGCGGAAAGGGAACGTCCCTTAGGTAGAGTCACCAGGAAAGCTAAGGGAAAGGCTTTGGGATATATTTTCAAAGTGTCGTTAGGGTTTGAAGAAGATTCAAAATCTTCCCAACAATGGAGCCAAGATGTTAAAGCTAAAGTTGTAGCTGAAAAATCCCAACCAACCAAAAAGAAAGTGCTGGGGCTAAACTTGGGACCCTACAATGTCACTCTGATGTAGGTCCCACACTTCAAGGGTGACTAGGTAATCCCTAGGAAGGCCATCCCTGACCCTAGGGGTATCCATGGAGATAGAGAGAAATGGAAGTGAAGCCCTAGAGGTCAAGTCTAATTGAAATGAAAAGTGGAAAGAGATGCCTTGAAAGTCAAGTGATTACTTCACGTGCATAGTAATTTCTCCGGATGATTGTACTTGCTCCAGACACAAGCAAACCAACTTGCAATGATATATGTTAGTATGGATAAAAATACTGCTTTATGTCCCTAATTTGCGGCAATAGATGACAATTTATATCAGCAATAAAGCATCTAAATCAGCATACAAATATCTAAACTAGTTAAGTAAATCAACATGAAGATAAACAATGAATATAAGCTGAAAATGGCACTTTAAGAAGCAAGGGAAGATGGCTGTTGTAAACATGTATTTTATGCAAAAAAATTGAAGCCTTATGGATGTTGATTTCATTCACTTATATCATCCAATTACACCATAAAAATATGCCAACAATTGGCTCTAAAGATGCGCTCTAGTTAGTAGAGTAAGTGAGCAAAATTTAGAAGCTAGTCTAGGTTAGTTTAGGAGTTATGGTTAGTAGTTTTATCTAGGTTAGATCAGCCCTAATGATCAGAGAGGGTTATGGTTTGTAACAACAAGAAAAAGTAATGGGAGAGAGGGACGGTAGGGGAAGACTCCATTCTCAATGAGGCAAACCAACTCTCAAGCAAGCAAACCCTTCAAAGAGAATGAAAAATTGTGTTTCCCAAGGCAATGATTTTATATCCAATGCAAAACATTTATGACTAGTGCCTTTGCTATTGGGTTAATGGAATCAAAATAAATGAACTAGAGGTTTCACCTTGAGGGTGTAATCCCTTTTTACTTACTTCAAGTGCTCTCTAGCTAGGCTTAAGAGAAGAGGGGTGTAGTCTTTATAATTTCCTCTTAGGAAAAATCCTGTTTAACCAATAAGATAAAATGATGAAGACCATGGTGGGCATGTACAACTCTTATACTTCCCACCTAGCTCTTAGCACAACAATTCTTGACTTGAAAGAATGATAGCATAATAGTAAAGACCATACCAAAAATCAAGAAAGATGCCAAGATAATCCCACCATAAAAGCTTTTAGAAAAACATCATCCAAGGCTAGAACCTCACTCATCCATCAACCATTCATCAAGATATCCATAAACAAGTGCACACGACAAATAGAGCCAAGTGTAAATTTCAGACCAATACTTCTCACAATGAGGGAGGTTTGTTAAAATGAGATCTATGATCTCTTATTTATACAATGTCACCAAGGTGACTTGTCCACAAATTAAGGGGCAAACCACAAGATTAGGGGGTCAACAACCCCAATCTTTCCCCCTTTGACAAATCAATATTAATCAATCCACTAAAATTCCCACTTTGCAACAAATAAAACCCTAATTTCTTATATGGACGCCACCCTTTAGGGACGCTTGACACTAGGAGAAGGTCAGCAGGATGGTAGGAGGGTAAGGCCTGTGCTCATGCTCAAAGCATCCAAACAAGTTCTCCTTCATGGTCAAAGCCCCAAACACCTCAAATGTCCAAGTGCCAATGCATATCATATCACCACCATGGCCTAGCCCCCAAACATGATGTCAAGCTTAAAAAAGAGGACGTTTTTCCCCAGGCAAATTGTTTGGTAAGTGAGGGATGGGCTATGTCATTCAAGTCATTAATTGCCTTCCTGCATATTTCAGCATGACATGTTGGCCCCTAGAATCCAACTTGTGGGTTTGTATCCCCATGGAAGCCAAAGCCAGGCTTGTTCTCCCCAACCTGTCCACCAACTAGGTCCTATAAAAACAAATGAGCATGCCCTCCAAGGATCTCAAGTCATAACATGATATAAGTGAATCCAATCAATAAATAGGCCATCTAAGTATGTGCATCAAAGATCACTATATCAAACAATTAACTACTTGAATACACTATGCGACTTGTCAAGGTTTGAATATGGGAGGGTTGACGGTGTCCTATTGCATCTCTTCCCAGGGTCAAGCAAGAGTTTCCAAGAGATCCCTCTAATCCATGTAAAGTGGATAAAGTGTTTGGTTCAAGACTCAATGGGAATAGGTTTCATGAGCATGGTCATAGTTTCTCATTCATGGGTGCCTTTGTAGGAGGGTGTGTGGTACCTTCGCCCCCAAGAATGCACCTTTCCAAGCCCATTAATTTCTATCTTTATTTCTTTGTATTTTCTTTCAATATAGCATAAGGAAATATTGAAGGTCAAACAAATTTGTGTGGTGACCGATGATGACAATGTCACCCACAAACATCTAGTGGAAATAAGGTTGGCTCATGATGATACCCTTTTTCTCTCAGCCATGCAACCGAGCCACACCGTTTGGTGACCGATGATGGTAATGTCATACCACTAGATATTCATGGAGATGATAGGTCGGCTCGTGATGAGACCTCTTATCCTTCCACTAACCAACCTTTTAAGTACTTTTTATTATATTGTGGGTCCCTTTACTCAAAGATAAGTGTTTTTATTGATTTCTTGGGTGATACCTGGGCAAAGCATGTGGAAAGTTTATACAAGGATTTTATCTTTACCCAACAAAAATCCCTCTACCAAACCTTCTTTCTATAGAATGAGGGATAACCCCTTTTTTGGGTCAATACATCCTAAAATCCCAAGAGATAAGGAAGCCAGGAGGGGAATAATGATGGAAAGTGGTATGATGGCTCATTAAGGGAATTCCCAGTACCAAATACATTCCAAAGGAAGACCACTTACTAGGCACAAATGTCAACCACCACCAAGGTGAATCATAAGGTAGAATGAATAATAATGTCCAAGCATAAGTCATGAAATCTAGAGTAATATAAGATACAACATAATCAAATGTCTTAAACATTGAAAACATGCTCACCATAATATTAACTCAGGTCTCATGGAGTTAAGGTCCGCCTTCCGTGGCCAAGGTGGTGGATGCTATCCTGAAAACCCTGCACACTGTGGTGGATGGAGTGGGCTCCCCATCCGGGGTATAAGGGTACCGTTGATCATGTATTCCTCGCACTCCATATCTACACCGAGGTCTCTAGACATAATCTCCTTAGTTATACACAAAATGGGATAACAATGTGAAAACAATGGTCCAGTTTAGGAAACTCGAGTGTTGGAGAAAGAGATGAGAGATTTTATGTGAAGTCAATGCAATAAGTTTATGGAGTTAGATTTGAAGGTTTAGCTTGTCTCTCATCTATTTGATTTTTTTAAATTTTCGAAGGAGGTACCTTAGTCCCTGTTAGCACAAGATTGGTTGAGGTGCCAAGTGTAAATAACAAGCATTGAAAACACTCTCACAAGGTTCCAAGCTTCAAAATCACCTATGGATTTATGCATATGCAGGGTAAGTGGCGCTATGTAAATGTGCTGCATAATATTTCATAGAATAGAAGCTTCATACAAAAGTAAATACAAATACGCCACTCTATAGGCACCGGCAATATTCTCAAGTAGTAGGCTAAATTCAGGCAGAGTTATTCACGCTTTGAGTCACTAATTTTAAAACTTGGGTTAAGTGAGCAATTGAAGATATATTTTGAAAACCTGAGGAGGTTTTTGTTCAAAATATTCCAAATAACAAAAACCTCTCCTTTTTTAAAATGTGTTTTTGTTTGAGATATATATTGGATATAGAAGTAGGCGATGCATACTTTGCATAGTGGTGTTGTGTACTAATTTCTTGTAGTGGTCACAGTTTTGATATTTTCCTCATTGGGAGGTTGCCACATGTCAAGGAGAGATCGAATGGATTCTCAAGGATCAATTACATATCAAGGGACACCTACACCTAATATTTAGCTCCAACAAGGCCTCATGCAATGAGGTGGGAGACATTTCATTAATGACTTCCAACAAATTCCTAAAATCAGCTTATTGGATTTTTGTCTTTTGGATCAAGCACCTTATCGGCCAAGGATTAGAATCCAAATGGAAGAGGATGGGATCGACCTCATTAGGTTATTTCTTGGATGCTATTTTCATTTAAAGAGGGAGATATCTCTTGAAGAGGGGATTCATGAGACAAGAGAGCCCTAGAGAGGCTCTGTTTTTGTACTTTGATAGAATTAATTTGAAGATGACCTGTCTTATCATTTTCTGTGTTAATAACTCATTTGCAGAAGAGAGTGATGCATAGCTATGTTTTTCTCTGTTTTGACTCTTAATCTTTGTTCTTCAACAACAATTGTGAGAGGGTTGCTTAGGAGGAGCCTTTGAGATATTCTACTTTGTGTGTTGCTAAATATCTTCTTAAAAGGATTTTCAGATTATGATTCTTCTTCTACTATACAAATAGTATGCTTGAAAAGGATTTCATGTCTCTTCTGTTTGCATTTCTATGTTTTCTCATAAAAGTCTTCCACATAAAAGTCTTCCACCTGAAAACCTTGAAAGGCTAAACATTGCTTATGGATGATCTGTTTTGCTTCATATGGAAGATGATTTGCTGGATAGATTCATATGATTTGTCAAGTCAAGCATATATCTTTTAGCCCTACCTCTCTCATAATTTCAAAATCAACTTTCTTTTCATAATCTTTGATGTTACCAAGCTCACCGATAACAACAGTATAGGGTGAATTTTGGATTGATAACATAAATGGCACCATTTTCGGGGAAGGATCGGCAATTGAAGAGTTCCCCTGGAAGAACGACATAGATCCAACTCTTTGATGGTAGACAAGAGAGGGATGCAAAAAATTGACTCAGACTTCATCTACTACACTCCATGAAGATGAACCTGTTGGAAGAATCCACTGTGGGAATAAGCTTGGGCAGAAATGGAAGGCAGAGGCAAGTTCAACTATCATGTTCTAAATTTCTTTCTGGAACTTATGCTCTTTATCCTTCATTCTTTCTTGAATTTACCTGCACACATTAGGAGAATCATAATCATCTTTGTATACTCTAAAGACCACCAACCTTCTCTTGCATATTCCTTTTCAAACAAGTAGATTTACCACCTTCCCATGTTATCGTATGTTAAGGATATCCATCCAGTTCAAACACCTGAAGAAGACGATGTTCATAAACAATTTTTTAATCACCAACTTTACACTTCGTTGATTTATTACCTCTAACTTTCCCTCTCATATTACAACCACCAAGGTTGAAATTCAACATGCACCAAATGATTATTGTCCCTTTGCGTGATAATAAAACTGGTTCAGACTGCCAACTCCTTTGACATTTACCAACAACCTTCTAGTGTTCAACAACCCACTGACTTCCATTTTAAGGTTAGGGGAAAGATGTTTGACTCCTAAAGTCGCCATCCTTTCTTCATCCTTACCCTCCTGGATTTGTCAATTACCTACCAACTTTTTTTGGAAAAGATAATACTACAGGAGAAGAGCATCTTTCAAACTTTTCAAGACTTCATTGATAATTGGAAATCCTGCATGCAGATATTATCATGAGGCTTTTCTCTAAACATTTGATTGGAGATGCTGCATTTTGGTTCAAGAATATGGAAGTTGCTCCATTGGTTCATGGGATGAACTATATGACACCTTCTTTAAATAATGGGGAGAGAGAAAGTCATTTGATCAGTACCTAATTGAGTTCACTACTTTGAGAAGAGAGGATAATGAAGTTTTGTCTGCTTTTAATCAAAGGTTTTACATATTGTATTGCAGCTTGCCCCTGGAGATTAAGCCTTCTGAGACTGCTGCCATTATGTATTACATAATGTCTCAATATTCCGACCTTGTTTTGTATCTTAGGGAAAGAAAATATACATCTTTATCACAGTTTTTTATGGATGTCGAGGAAGTGGAGGAGAACCTCGAAGCTTGTGGTAGGATTCAAAGTCAACATCATGTCAGTTATGAACATGAGGAAAATTTTATTTGCTGTGCCTATGAAGAAAAGATAGTGGATGATTCGGTCCTTAAAGAAGGTAACTTTGACAGCCTTGTCTTTGAGGAAGTCACTATCTCAAACATTGACCAAGAGAAACTTGTTGTTAACAAACACTTTTGTAGTAAATACATTGTTGTTGGAGAGCATCATGAAACAAGGCATTCAGAATATCAAGAGTCAAAGGTTTGTTATGGACAACCTATTTTGGATGGAAATAATAGTGATGGTGATGAACATAATTTTCATGATTTTTTTGGAACCTCTTATCACTATTCTTGTATATGATGATTATGGTCTTGATCCTTGTAAATGATATGGAGGTGTTGAAAGAGATTTTCATATAAATATAATCTCTTATCCACCACCAACCAATGAAAAACCCTGTCTTAATAAAAACCATGTATGAAGGAAGTCCGCTTTTATGTATATTCTAGTGATGATGAGAAGTAAGATTATCCTATATTTGATCACTATGAAGACAAAGAGTATGATGCAGAGGTTGGCCTTATTACAGAAGACATAACCCTAAGATTTGACCGTGATCAACCCTTAGTTGAGGCACATGAAGATATCATTTATACACAACCATAAGTAAATCAACAATCATCAATGGATCAACAACCACCTATGTCAATCCTTCTTCCACTTGTACCCACATTTTAAAGTAAGCAACTTGAAGTGGAAAAAGAAATATGCTATCCATATCATGTGTTTTATCACCATATTCATGACCCTATAGGGGTGTAAGTGGAGTTGTATTTCTCAAATGTTCTGGAACCTCTAAATTTTATTGTGTTAGCAACAGTCAAAGGAGATATAGGAAATGTTTTCAAACCATTGTCATATTCCTCTTGTCAGTTGTCAATCATTGGCATTATAAAGACTCATGTCAGAAAGTTTCTTGAATTTCTTTGGTGGAAGTTTGCCTTCACTTAGCCCATTGTAAAAGTCAATTATCTAGGTTTTGTACATAAATAAGCTCCATCAAGAGCATGTGTGTTTGATTTATGTTTGAAAGTAAAGTAATATAAGTTGTCAGTATGTTGTCTTCAACACGATGCACAGAGTAATGAATCCATAAGCCCAAAGGATAAGGCACTAAAACTACAAGAGTTCTTAGAGCCTCACAGAGAAGTCTCTATCCCCCATGGATCCTAAGTGTTAGCTCAAGATTGGTTAAGGTGCCAAGGGTCAAGAACAAGCATTGAAAACACTCTCACAAGGTTCAAAGCTTCAAAATCACCTATGTATTTATGCAGACGTAGGGTAAGTGGCATGCCACGTGAATGCCATGTAATATTCTTTCACAGAGAACAAGTTGTATGGTGCAATAAAAGTCGAAAGGCCACTCCACGCACTCTGCACATTCTCAAGCAGAGTAGTCACCAGCAGAGTTGCTCATGCTTTGGTCACTAATTTTAAAACTTGGGTTAAGAGCATTTGATGATGTATTTTTGAAAACCGAGGAGGTTTTGTTCATAACATTCAAAATAAAAAAAAAAAAAAACCTCTCATTTTTTCAAAATGTGTTTTGGTTTGATAGATATTGATATAGAAGTAGGCGTTATGCGACTGCATTGAAGCACAAGGCACTAATTTCTTGCAGTAACCTATCACGGTTTTGATATTCAGCCTATTGGAGGTTGCCACATGTCAAGGATAGTTCGAATGGATTCTCAAGGATAATTTAGACATCAAGTGATGCCTGCACCTAAGATTTATCTCTCCAACAAAGGCCCCATGCAATGAGGTGGAGACATTTCATTAATGACTTCCAACAAATTCTTGAAAATCAACTCCTGCTTGTTGATTTTATCTCTTTGACTCATACACCTATCTATAGGGCTTAGAATCCAATGGAGGAGATGGGATTCAAACCCATTAGGTTATTTGGATGCAATTTTCCATTTAAATATGGAGATATATCTTGAACAGGATTCATGAGCCAAGAGAGGCCTAGAGGCTCTGTTTTTTGTACTTTGACAAAATTAATTTGAAGATGGCATGTCTTATCATTTTCCATGTTAAGAATTCATTTGCAGAAGAGAGTGATGTTTATCTATGTTTTTCTTTGTTCTGAATCTTAATCTTTGTTCTTATTCAACAACAAGTGTGAGACGGATTCCGAGGAGGATACTTTGAGATATTCTACCTCTACCCAGTGTTGTTAACCCATTCTTAAAAGGATTTTCAGATTATGATTCTTCTCCTACTGTACAAATAATATGCTTGAAAAGGATACTCATGTCTCTCTCTTTGTAGTTCTATATTTTCTCATAAAAGTCTTCCACTTTAAAGCCTTGAAGGTCTAAACATTGCTTTTGGATGATCTGTTTTGCTGCATATGGAAGATGATTTGCTGGGATAGATTCATATGATTTGTCAAGTCAAGCAGATAGCTTTCAGCCCTACCTCTCTCATAATTTCAAAAATCAACTTTCTTTTTGTAATATTTGATGTTACCAAGCTCACCTAATTACAGTCTAGGGTGACTTTTGGATTGGTAACACCTGTTATCACCTAATCTAGTACTTGTGCAAAGCTTTCACAAGATGCTAAACTAGTGTAACATATGGAAGTAATTGCCACTGTCACCTAAGTAAGTACTTCCCTCGTTTTAGTGATGGACGATGATCCAACACAAGGGAGGCTTCCCTAACAGCCTCAAGGGATCCTATAGCAAGCTAAAGGCAAATCTACGACCCCCTATCTTGGTTACTTGATTAGCTAGGTCCTAGTCAAGGGCAAGGTTAAGATGAGTTATGGAAAGCAAGTTGATTGTGTGTATGTGAAGAGTGATGTTAAGACAATCAATGCTAGAAAGGTAAATTAAATGCCCCAAAAATTTAGCTAAAAGAAAAGAGAAAAAGGTTGATACACTAGCTAAAAGAAAAGGAAAAAGGGTCAATCCACTAGCTATCAAAGAGAAAAAATATTGTTGCAATAAAACTTGAGACAAGAGAAAATATGCTTCAACAATATCAAGTTTACAATTACAATAATCAATTATTCTTGAAATAACTAAGAATGCTACAAAAGATGTTCTAAATTCTAAGTTAAAGACCATCAAATCATAAGCTAGTAATCACTTGAAGGAAGGATCATTAAACTATGTTAATTAGATGCAATATATTAAACCCTAATGGCTGAAAATGAAATTAATGTAGAAATAATGACATTAGATGACAATATAAGCTAAGATGCAAGACGTTAAGATAGAAAGTGATGAAAAATACAAATGCAATGCAAAACCTAAGCTAACACCAAGTCATTTGGGAGAGATAAGTTAAAATAAGGCTTCTAATCACTTGTAGCAAGAGAAAGATTAGAGTCTCGTCTAAGTCCTTGGGCATATGGAATCAATGCAACAACTTGAAAGAATGCTAAAAACAAAGGAAGACTTCGATATTAAACCCTAGGATCATCCAATCATAATCTTAGGTCAAACCTTCTAGGAAAACAAACCCTAGATTTTATCCACTCATAAACCCTAGGTGTTGTCCTACTTCTTCTAGAGTGTCTAGCACAAGATCAAGTGAAATTAGATTAAACCCTTGAGTTTATCCCCTCAAAAACATTATATTTGAACCTCAAAGACAAGGTTAGGGGGATGCCCACTGACAATCAACTGGTTCATCATTTCTATAAAGTGGATATGGAACCTTAGAACACTAGAGATGAAGGAGGGACCTCACGAATTCTACTTAAACCATTGAATCCTTCATGGGCTAGGTGGGGAATAAACAAATCATATCAATGATTTAGATCTTAGATTTTAGATTGGATCATAAAAAATTACTCTACCTTCTTGTTATCCTTTCTCATGCTCTTACCTTTGTCTTTGTTGATCTACGTGATCAATCACACCATCTTATGTTATAGCATTTTTGGGATTCTTAAACAAGTGCTTCGAGCAAGCATGGGCTAATGCTATCTTTGGTGGTCATTCGTATCAGGGAGGAGGAAGCATAAACTGATCTGACAGGGTTTCTAATCTTGACCTTGTATGCTTCAACAAAATTAAGATGGATAAAACAAGGGAAACAAATGACCAATTACAATCCTTCCCTAGGGTTTCTAGCAAAAAATATCCAAGGAAACAAGACAACATGCAACTTATCACCATGAATTTTATAAATCATTCACTTAAATACCATGAAAAAAACATAAATGCTTGGAAAGGACCACTTACTAGACCAAGTCGCTATGTATGAGGAAACCATAGTTTCATGAAACATCCAGTAAAACAAGAAAAAAACATCCACTAGTCCAAAGGTGCGGATAAGTACTCCATGATGAAGAGAGAGAAAATGAATACAAGTAATGATGATTCTCCACAAGTGTGAGTTTGATTTGAAAAATGAGGAGCAATAGCCTTCTTATATGAGGCAACCCTAACAATATAAACCCTCAAAGCCCCTACGACAATAAAACATCCATGATACAAGGTGGATAGGTCATGGTCGACCCCCAAAATAGCCTCAAACATAAAGATACAATGATAATACATCAAAACGTCCCCTCAAAAGGTGACACGTGTGGATGTAGAAGCCTCCAAAGGTCATGATGTCATGTTCTAAAGGTGAAAAAGTGCCTCCAAATGCCATGTCCTTCCATGAAAAGGTGAAAGAATCATCAAATGTCATTTCTCATCACCCCAAGGGTCATGTCTCATCACCACTAAGTTTCAACTCATCATCAAGAAGGATGCTCACATGCTAGGTCGGCTCATCAAGCATCAAGCATGATATCATCATCATAAATGGAACATCCAAGGTCTAAGGTTTGATGTCATAGGTGAAGACGGATCCATGACCTCTCCTAAGAGGTGTGACATCATCTCCAAGTGCAACATCATCCAATGAAACCCTAATATGCTTAGGGGTGCTTTGCCTTACCTATGGGGCTTCATGCCCCCTCAATGGTACATCATGTTGTATATGTAATATCTGTGATCATTTTTCCATCGTCCAATGTCTAGGAGGTTCCCTAGGGTATGTACAATCATCAAAAGGTGCAATGTTCTGCATAAGTGTGCAACGTCCTCCAAATAATCCTCAACGTCCTAGGTATCATCATACAAACTGTTGAAATTTTGGTATGCTCGTTTAACCATAGACAACGTCACATCATTGTCACTCAACCATAGGAATTCACATATGCCACCCCCGAGCACACTAACCTTTACTTATAATAATTCTGGAAAGCCTACTCCAGAACCAACAAATACACCCTAGTTGCTAACACAACAACATCTCAAGACAAGTAGAGTGCTCCTTCTCCAATGGTAGCACACAAGAGAGAGAGTCTCCATATCCACAGAATAAGTGCCATACACAACTGCAACTGCACTACTCTCTCAACCTTGCACCATACTTAGCAAGAATATCACCAAGAGTTTCACCAAGAGAATCACGGCCAAGAGAATCACTTGATAGCACTAGGGAGAGACCAAGACCAAGAGATGACCATACACCCTTATTCCTCCTTGCAGTTGCAGTTGCAACTGCAACTACAACTCTCCACAAGACTTGCACTTTGATTGGGTATCCAAATGAGCTAAAACATCCTCTATTTATAGTAATATGTCCAGTGAATTTTTTGGCTGGGCCAACCTGACTTTCTGGTAATTATATTTTCTATTTGTCTTTTTCCTGTGGAGCCGACTAGTATTTTTGGAAGATAATATTCTAATATTATTTATTCTACTAGGTCGACTTGTCTTGTAGGGTTTCCACACATCTGTTTAAGGGTTGACTTGCTTCCAGGATATTCTATTCTAAGTCATAGGTTACACATGGAGGTTAATATTTCCCACATCCACCAAAACATCAACACTCCCTCTTAGTTAGGGAGGTATTAACTAACATGTTCTTCATGTAGTGGTCTCAAACACATCCATCCATCTCACATGGCATGGACAAGAATCACATGGTCTTGCATACTAGTTTACATGTAACATCACCATAACCACTCAAGCTATCATATGATCAAACAAATCAAGTATCACCATCATAACCTCACATGAGCCATCTAGTTGACAAACACCTCCAACACTACTGGTTGGCGCTCCAGCTAGTAACCTCTGATGCTATTGATTGACACTCTAACTGGGAATCATTTCCAACACTACATGTCGACATCTAATTCATACAAAACTATTAACTCTCCAACTCATGCAAAATCTGACTCAAAAATTTAACAGTCCCTCTTAACGAGGAAGGTATTCCTCTTGGCACGATCATCATCACTGCTTTTGCGCTTCTGCACACCTCGACCATTGTCTTGTTGAATTTCACGAATCCATACATCATAAGAAGTTCTTCACTTTCATTGGAGTAGTGTACCGACCTTTATTGGAGTAGCATACCAACCTGCGCTGGGGTAACATACCAACATGCATTTGAATAGCATAACAACCTGCATTGGGGTAACATATAAGCCTGCGTTGGACTATCATACCAACCCGCGCTGGGGTAACATACCAGCCTGCGTTGAAGTAGCATACCAATCTTGGTTGGGGTAACATACCAACCTGCTTTGGAGTAACATACCAACCTATGCTGGGGTAGCTCCCACTACTGGGGATCAAATCACTTCCCGCTACTGGGGAATACATAAATTATCAGTACCAGAGAAAAACATTTGGACCACTCCAAGATTGTCCCTGACAGAGGCTTGGTCAACATATCCGCTACTTGTTTGTCGGTAGCAATATACTGGAGCAAGTGTCTCTTCATAGTTTTCTCCCTCTTGCTGGGAGAATCCTCTGGACACAAATCAGGCTTTGTACATCTCTAGGATATTTATCTGCACATGCTTGATCTTGTAGATCAACTTGGAAGTCACCACTAACTTCCCTTCTGGTCTCAGAACCAAGGAAAAGATATATATCCCAGTCCTTCTGACTGGCTTCCTCCTTGGTCATTGTAGCAAAGTCTACTGAAGCAAGGGAATCTTCCGATAAGATCTCATATCTCCTCGAAGCCTCTAAAGATTCAGTCTAGCCTTCTCGACCCATGGCATCTATCTGTCAGTTCTAGAAGATGTCTCTCTCTTCCATCTGAATATGAAAGTCTTTGAGTCTCCATTCTCCCTCTAAAGATTGACTCCCTCTGAGTCTGTATAATCTTCAGAGTCATCTTCTCCTCATGATATAGCTCATCAATGTTGCATCCTTCAAAGTTTCATGGGACCATGCTAGTCTCTTCTTGGTTACTACAATGATTTTGGGTAGGCCCTTCTGGCTCTACTAACTCTTCCTGATGATTTGAAGAGTGATCAACTGCATTAGAGGGATTTGTTCGGTCATATTTGGAGCCTTTTTCTCCTTACAATCAATCTCCATATGAGATACTATGTATCTCGAAAAATTACCATTATTCGTCTTCTTCTTCTTTGGTACATGGATGTATGCGGTTGTGTACACAACTTCTTATCTGGATAGTATGCTTTATGTCTCAAATTAGAGACCATCTAATATGTTGTCTCCTGTAACCATCACTATAGCTTCCCTCAGAGTTATCACCTGTAACCTGCCCATAACAAGGACAACAAAGGGAAAAAAAATAGACAAGGATAATACTCTTATAATAATAAAAACAAGGACAAGAACAATAATCACAATAGCTCCTTCTTAGAGTTATTGCTTGTGACTTTCTTGGAACAAGAACCAAAATAAAAATACAATAATAAGAAATAAGAACAACACTCTTCTAGTGTTGTGATCAATCATTCCTCCATGGTAACCTGCCTGGAACAAGAAAACAAGAACAAAAAGTATAATATCATTTTCATAAGAACATATCTATGTCAACAAGAATAAAAAGACAATCTCATGGTAATCATCATATTATTACCAAGGTGACCTGCCTGGAAGAAAAACAAGAAGTATCTCCTAGAGGAAATGTTAGTTCATCTTGCGACCAAGTACAGTAAACATTTATATCAATAGTACTCACATGTTGCCAAGTATTCATTGCATATAGAAATAATATAACCTTTCAAGGATTGTTGTCACAACTAGTAATATAGCAATTATCAAACTTGATATGTGCAAATTGGAAACTTATTAATTTAATCAATCAAACTTGGAACCTAGAGTCTTATCTTCAAGAACAAGTGTTTTTGATTTTCTTTCGAGTCTCCTTCACTCAAGATGACCAATATTCTCTTCAATCTATCCCTGGTACTTAAGACAATATGCTTTCTTGATAAGAATCCGAGTTAGAGAATATAATGCAAATAAACTCTAAAATCTCAACCCTAATCAATCTAATACTTTGACTAGAGTCAACTTATAACTTTAACTTTGAACAGAGGTTACTATAACTTCAATAGATCAAAATACAACTAGATGTTCATAAGATTACAATAATTCCATAAAAACTAGATGTTCATAAGATTACAATAATGCCATAACAACTAGAGGCATATGAAAACAATCAAACCTGGAGTGCGTTGTTCCTCTGAATATGTTGGGTTTGAGATCCCTCTGGATATACGATAGTAAGAGATCCCTTCTTCTGTAATCACACTCAAAATAGTGAAACCGTTTAAATATATATAAGTACATACCTTCAGAATCATCGACAAGTAGTGGCACCATCCGACAGTAGCGACAAGCAATGGAGAACCTTAAAACTTAAAAGGTGCTCCAACTTGTAATCTAAAGGTAGCTGAAGATGTACTAGGGAAAGGTGTTGGAATTATTGATTATATGTTGCCATTGATGGCAACATGAGTCAAACATGTACAATAATCATAGGAAAATAAAGATCACCTTGGGGAAGAAGCAATTCATGATCATTGTGTTAGCAACATTTCTTGTATAGGGGTATTCTCCTCTTTGATTTTAGGCCTCTGGTGTAAACGCATAGAAGTGGGGTTTGAAAT
>SNQJ01S0046034.1:0-20575 GCA_010110895.2 Picea sitchensis
AAAAAAAAAAAAAAAAAACTAAGAAAATCTTTAAGAATGGTCATGTGTGCAGAAGTGCTTCTTAAGCCCTTTACTTTCCCTTTAAGAACGGTGAAGCCCGCTTCTCACTTGAACCTGAATTTTTATCACGAGTTCTTTGAGAAAAGAAAGGTTTCACTTTGGTTCTGAAAATTCTCAATCAAACCTTCAAAAATGAGAATAGGTTGAGTTTATAGTTCTTTAACTCTAGCTGAACCAGAAGTATGTCTAGGTTAATCCTAAACTTATTAGCTCTCCTAACAGGAATAAACCGATTTGTTTTTCTCAAGGAAATCCCTTAAAGGATGTCAAGAATTTCCCTGAAGCCAATGATGTTTGAAGGCAAGAGAGAAGATTAGTCTAGAGCCATTTAAGTGAGTTGACAGGCCTCCGTTCTTAAAAATTTCAAGCTGATACCTTACCGAGTATATTACATACTTATTGATTGCCCCTACTTCATATTGAAAGAAAATATACACAGACATATGGTGAAAGGAAATTCATTATATTGATTTCCCCCATCTAGTCCAAAGAGATGAAGAAAGGAAATTCATTATACTGATTTCCCTCATCTCAGCATTTAAATGCTTTTAAAAAAAAATGAAGTGGTGAAAGGAAATTCAATATGGGAAGTCGGATAACTTCACTGGGGTACTGAATAGACTCGCTGGCAGTGAAGCAATATATTTACATTTGATAAGTTTGTTATACATGAATTAAAAGATGCTCTGGTAACTTTTCTTCTTTCATCTAGATTCACATTATAGGTTTTTGGGATCCCCTAATTTGACACCTTTAAATTTACTTTACCTTGATGCAAACGGAATCAGATGAAACCTGGTAGAATGGTTATTTTGGTTTTGATTATCTTATACATATCTGAGGTCAGTGTCAGAAAACGAAATCTATTGAGAACCTAACTCGAGAAAATCAGATGTTTTATTTTGAAGAATTTTCAAAATCAAATGCAGAGATCCTAAAGTCTTGTCTCATTTTCCCTCCTGGTCTATTTCACAAAGTTTAATTATTGACTCCATTTACCCAATGAAGGTACTTGGTCTACATGTTCTTCTTGTCCCACAAGGAAACAAGATCCCTAGATGGAGCCTAATGTTGACACAAAGTTTAATATTTTACCCTTTAAACCTGAAGCATCACTTTTTCCTAGTCATGGAGCCACCCTTAATATTAAAAAGAGTAAAAAATCTTTCGAATTTTCGGGTTTCGAGATTTGTCCTTTCACAAAGCATGTTTTCCTAACTAACCACTCTAGACTCCCGGTGTCGAAATCCTGAAAAGGCTTTATTTTAAAGTAATAATAAAAAAGGAAAAAGTAGGTGCTATAAGTCCCGATGCACGTTTCACAAAGTATCACCAAATCGTGATTAATTAAACTCTTAAACACGATCAACAACCTAATCTTTCGCATTTTGGGTTTCTTTGTATCAAAGTGTTGTCAAAGCGCTAGCCCTTGAACTCCCGGTCCCCGATTTTCCAAAAGGAAGAAGTTAATTACTAATCTTAATTGATTAAAGAATTAATATAAGTAGTCAGCGTTTAAACTAATCCCATCGTTATTTTGTGATTCGGGGTTTGCTTATGACATACCTCATGGGTACAGGATCCCTGAAATGCGAAATCGCGATTTTTTTTTAATAAAGTTTAAAACGATTTTAAGATAATTTAAAATGGGATTAATAAGGATTAAAACGACTTTTCACATTTTGGGATTTAGTGAAAGCAGTCCTTTTAAAGCTCCAGTTTGAAATCGTCGATATACGGTAATATTTGCAACGGACAAATAGAGATATTTTTGACTTAATTGCGTATCTTTGGGCATATATTCCCCATTAAGATTTTAAAGTTTTACCAACTGTCTCAGTACGTCCGTCGTAAGAAGAGTTAAAGGTTAATAGAAGATTGGTTTATTTTTTTTGAATTTCATTTTTATCAATTGAATTCAGAAGTGAATTGCATTCAACAAGATTACACATTTTTCTTTGTGACATGAATTCATCCTAAACACGAACATTATGGAACCTAGAAAGGAACCTAAGAAAAGTGAAGAAGTAGCTAAAAGATCCAACCCAGAAGGAGATGTCGTGTCTGATACTACACCGCATGCCATTGATTCCATCAAATCCTAGAGGCAAATTTTCAAAACCCTGGACTACAAAATCAAGAATTTTCTCGACGATTCTGAAAACAAACTACGAGACATAGTAGAGTCCGAACTTCACAAAGTGGCTACGCACCCACGACTCATGACATACAACAATATGATCAGTTGGGATTTAGAGAGGACAGACATGCAGACAAGAAGCATTTTGGACAGTCAAGGGGTCGTCATCGACTCTTTCAGACCGAAGCATATACAAGAAATGTACAAATTGTCTCCCAATTATAAACATATTTATAACAAAGAATTCGTAAGTGAATTTCAAAGGAGAGAATGCACAGAGGCAGACCAAACATACCCCATCATAATCAGAGACTGGTGAAGACACCCACCAAAATTCAGGGCCGATACCCATAACGTTTATGCCACAGCCTCTTTGAATGAGTACATGGTTTATGTGGCTATGATGTTATGTAGACTTTTCGGAAAGAAAATTCCTACCCATTTTCCTACAAAATGGGTGCCCCTTTTACATGAAGCAGTCGAAGGCTATAGCTTCAATTGGTACAAAATCCTATCAGACAACCTAGCTAAGGAGGTTATGGAGTATCAAACCGCGAGGTCTAGTGGTAGGCCAGTAGATTTTTACATGTCAACATACATCATGGATGCTATATGTTTCACAACTCCTTTCCCTTTGATGAATTGGAGTTGGAACTCAACTTGCATTGAACCGATTCATGAATATCATTCTAAGCTGTGGGAAGAAAATGATAAAGATTCTTTTTACGAAATTTTTCATTTCATGGTGATACCGGTGCATTAGATGATGTATGGTTGTGCACCCCCCCGTATATCAGAGTCGATCATAGGAAACCTCAAGGAGGTTTTTGATTGGTTTATTGAAGAGAATTTCTCCTATATCAGAGTTTTCGGATGTTCTATCCCTCCTCATGCACTTCTGAAATTCCTCCCTGACAGACTGGTATGCAGGGAGGTAGCTTATCATATAATAACATGCGATATGGGGATAGAGCTGAAGACAGCTCAAAAGAAATTTTGGCGAGTCTTTCCCATACAGATTGGAAGGTCTTTGCTACTAAATCTGGGTCACTCCAAAGTTGAAGTTGCGGCTCTTGAAGAGGTCAAGTTGGTGAATCTCGAACACAGGAAACACGACCCTTATCAAACACTGGGAAGCCACATGGCCCATTCTGGCATGAAAGCATTTGAACATGAGGAATCCCCTCGCGATGACATTTTCAAAGGGGTCAAAACCTATGAGGAAGTGTTAGACAGGATACATGCACTATCATCTAATTTGCAAACCAATCTTCTGACCTTCCAGAGACACAGACGAAGCGGTTTGCCCAAAGTATTGTAGGGCGAAGAAACAACATCCCCTTTAGAACAAGAAAACATTCCCCTGGGCTTCAGACAGAAAGCACAGAACAAAGCAGACACCGAGGAAAACCCACAGGAGGTCGAAGGGTCTTCACAAAACAAAGAAGTCCCACAGACAAATAATCCAGGAGCAGAAACAGAAAAAGGGTCCGAGACACCTCCTGAGTCCAGTCAATCTCCCCCCCGCCTGCGTCATCTACTCTTCATATTGATACTCCCAAGACAACAAGGGAAACAAAATCCACAGAGTTGGGAAACCCCATCACTTCCGTGACCCCTTTACAATCTTCTTTTGGTTTCCCTCAGGTAGGAGTCATATATTCTAGCAACCTTGACCCTATATCCAGAGATGAAATTCCTCCCTCTGATTACTTCTTCAGTAAAAAGAGGAAGGTTGTATTAAAACAGGAGATGTATATGAGAGAAGGTGGTATGGTAAAGAAACAAAAGGTGCTAGTGGATGGGAAAAACTTGGAAGAGGTATATTTCACTATAGAGGTGGCGGGCTCCATGGGAGCGCTAGCAACAACAAATCTATTCATTGTTAGCAATATGAGAGCAAGGTTGGAACAGAGTAACCGCAGGATAACCCAATTACAAGATCAACTAAAAGATACCAAGAAAAGTATCAAAGAAGAAATAAATAAAGGTCTAGAGTAGGCCAAAGTTGTTGACAAGCAAGAAATTCAATCGGTTAAGTCAAGTCTAGACGAGATGAACGAAAAGATGCAGACTAGCCAAATACAAGTTAGTTGGCAAGAAGAATTGGTAAGACAACTACAGGCTAAATTGAATTTAATAAAAGGCCAGGCTATAGACCTAGAATTTTTTCAGGACCAATCATTGGAAATACATGCGAAGGTAGAAGCTGAGCAATAGAAAGTACTCTCCCAAGTAGAGATTATTCAGAATTATTTTCAGGAAACAAGCAATACTTTTGATAATGTTATTTTTAAAGAAAAATAAGCTAAAGCAACAAGGGCCACTTTCCAAAAGGCAGTTGTATGTTCTGAAAACGACGAATTATCGAAAATTCTAAAGCTTTCTGTCACAAAGCAGATTAGAGGTGATATCATGCTCAAGTTATGGGAAAACAACATAGCAAAATATAAGAAAATAGTCAAAGAAATCAAAGATGATTGTGGAAGAATCTTTGATTTATTGGACAAGGAATCATTAGGTATTGGAAGAGACAATTGCACTGGGAAATTAGGACAGATAAACATTGTAAGACACAAGTTGAATTTCAAAGAGGGTTTGAACAAATTTCAAATGGAAATTTCACAGTTAAAGGAAATGGATGTTACTCTAATAGACAGGTGGCTAGTGAATCCCAACTTAAAGTTTCAATCATTTAAGTTTACTAGTAAGGGTATTGAAGATCGGCTTTCAGAAACACGAAGAAAATTATATTTATTTGAAGCAAAGGATCTTCCAGAGCCTCCTAGAAATTCCGTACATCTTCTTGAAAAATGTATTGAATGTATCAGGTCAAAAGAAGGAGATACTTCAGTAAAACAATAAAGTATCATTTTGAAAATTTATATTATCGAGATGATAGGAAAATAAATGATAATCATGCAAACGGTTAGGGTTTGCAATTCTTGTAACTGTTTGCCCCTAAGAATTAGGAGATCACCAACCAACAATCTTGAGGTATCTGGTATAAATATAATTTTTAGGATACTGATCAGAGACTTTTTTCTGAGCATATTGTAAAGAAAAATTTGAAGATATTTTTGAATTAATACGAATACAGATTGAAGATTCTAGATCTAGTCAAGTTTGAGTTATGTGTTTCTCCGTTGTTTCATGTTTTTCATACATCTTTTTAATGAATGCTTAACTAAAATTAAGTGCAACCTCTACTGTGGTAATTAATTATTCTTGCAATTTAATCCTTTACAGCCTTTCCTCTGTATCAGCTATCAACAGATACAAGACCTGCCAATGTTTTAGATTTCAATATCATATGCTTCATTAACAATTCTTCCTAACTATTTTTCTTCTTCTGTCACAAAGTGAGATTCCTCTTTAATTGATGCCTCACCTTTTTCGGCAGCTCTATGTTTTCTATTCATTTCATGCACTTTCATTTTTCGAAATTTAGCTCAGATACCGGAAACGACCTTTAGTTTCATCATACTATTAATTCAAGGTTTTTTTGAGTTTTTCTTTTATGTTTTGAAACAGAAATAGCGAACCCTTAAAAGAAAACACAGAATCTATCCTTTCGATCTCTTTCCCTCATGACGATTCCAGTTACACGACAACCTAATATCAAACTTAGACTATTGTATCAAACGAGCATTGCTTTGAATTTATTTAACACCATCCTACAGAAATTAAATAACCGGGTTGAGTTAGAACGTTCATGGGAAGTAATTGAAAGAGACATTAGCATCCAGGAAAACTAGGATGCTAGACAGAGATAGTTAAGGAATCAGCCATAATCATTTCATTCTTTTCAGATGTAACCCACCTTTTTATCCTTAGCACTCTCTTTCTTTTCGTATGCCTTGACGGTGTACTTTAGAGCCTTAAAGTACAAACTTAGGAACAACAAGAAACATCAGGTTTCTTACCAGTGAAATCTTCTTCAGGTGTACTCATGCCAAGTACTCTATGAGGACAATGGTTTTGCACATAAACCATAGTGTTGCATGCTTCAGCCCACAAATGCATTGGTAGGCCCTGATCATGCAACATCGCTTGTGCTACACTCACGATCATTCTTTTCTTCCTCTCTACGACCCCATTTTTCTGTGGGTTATGAGGCACTATGAGTTCTCTTCTAATTCCTTCTTTGTTGTAGAATTATTTGAATTCGTTAGAGATGTATTCTCCACCATTATCACTCCTCAGAGCCTTCACTTGCTTCCCCGAATCTTTCTACACCAATGCTTTAAACTCACATAACTTTGAGAATGTTTGATCCTTCTTCTGCATGAAGAAGATCCAACATTTACGAGAAAAGTCATCAACAAAAATAACATAATACTTATGTTTTGTTGTTGAAGCAACTGAGAATGGTCCGCACACGTCTTTGTGACTTCTCTCCAGGATCACCGAAGAACGGTTCTCCTTTTCATGAAAGGTGGAATTTACATACTTCCCCATGGCGCAACCCTTTCACTGATCTAATTGAGCAAGTGTTCCCATTGGAAGTCTAGTAGATATTTGTTGCATGATCTTCAAGGCTCCATGATGAAGATGACCCAATCGCCTGTGCCATAATTCGCCCTCATCCCAGCTCACCACTTTTTTTTCCTTGCCCATCATGGCAGTGCAACCATCTACCTCCAACATGTAGAGATTCTTAAATTGAATCCCTATCCTCTTGAATTGACCCGTTTTTTTATGTCGCAGAAAATCTTTTCCAACGCTGAAAACAACGTCATAGCCTTTGTCCTCAAACATTGCGACTGAGACCAAGTTTTTCTTCAGACTTGGAACATGCATAACATTTTTCAATTGAAATGGTTTACCTGACTCCCTTTGAAAGGTAATGGTACCAATACCAGTCGCATTGTATCGTCCATCTTCTCCCATCTCTATATGCATTTTGATATCTCTCTCCTCCAAGTCACTAAAAAGCTCCTTATCTCCCGTGATGTGGAAGGAAGCACCGCTATCCAAATACCACATCGATCCCAATGCACTTGAATCCATGCATGCGATCAAGGATAATTCAAGTTCAAATTGCGAGGCAAGGGCCTCACCAATTGCAGCTCCAACAACCTTCTTGTTCTTCTTCTTCTGCGGATAGTTAGTAGCAAGATGCCCATGTTCGTGACAGTGAAAACACTTCACTTTGGACAAATCCAGCTTCTTACCTTTAGACTCAAATTTTGAATGGAATTTCTTACCCTTCCCTTTCCTTTCCTTGGAATCCAAAGAAAAATCCTCTTCATCATCATGCTTTGATGAATATCCATCTCTGGTGTTCCGCTTGAACTACTCTTGCACTATATCCGACCATAGTCGTTCCCAATTTGGTAATTTTTCCCTTCCATTGACAGAGTCTTGATAACTGTTCCAACTCTTGGGAAGTCCTAGGAGAGCTAAGCTCACCAAATCATCATCAACAAATTTTATTCCCACACTCCCCATCTCATCCCGACATTGGACAAACTTCGTGAGATATTTTGGAATGGAGTCATCTTGATCTTGCTGAGTTTATCTTTGAGCACCAATTTCGTATGGTCACTGTTGTTTTGGAATAGATCCGTCAAAGTATTCCACATTTCATATGGTGTGACTTTCCCATGGAGGCTTGAGACAATGTGGTCTCATACTCCCTCCAATAGAATCCTCCTCGCCTTTGCCACTTTCTTTTGCCATGTATCAAGATTTGCAACATTTGTGACATCTGGCTTAGGAACATCTTTGTCAATGAATTCCTTTAAGCCATTGTCTTCGAGTACTGCCTCCATCCTGTCCTTCCAAGCAATGTAGTTCAAGATTCCCTCAAGTGCATACTCTAACCTCAAGACATTGAAATCCATTTCGATCTTGAATCAGCTATAGCACCAAGAAAGTCTTTATGCAAATTTGAATTCTATCCAATCACAAACTCATCTTCTGCAATCTTCTGCGCTCTAATACCATGTAGAAATTTTAATACAAATTATGTATTGTCTAGATTCTCCTTATCTAACAATTATATTCCATTAAATACATAATCGCTTCTACAAATATTCTTGTGGAATTTAAAACACGATAGCCAATTGCAATATCAAGAAGAAAGATCAATCACACATAACACAAATGTTTTACCAGGAAATCATAAAGCTAAAAACCCCACTATCATATATTATGTATTTCATGAATCATGAAACAATCTCATACAACAATACAATCCAAGAGTTCTCAGTACAATACAATAGTCTCACACTGTCATACAAAAATCAGCAAATACATGTGCCAATTCTCTGCTTCCATACAACCTGCCTCCTCTGTGCAATCCCTACAATGGAAAACCTACAAAATGATTCAAATGCCTCTTGCCTAGGATGTGCATTTCTCATGGGCACATCCACTATGTGTGTGATTTCATGAGTGCACTTCACTCAAATCACAACTGATAGCCAAACTATCCCTTTCACCTGTTATCTGGATCTGACATGCATGTATTTAACAGTGGTAAATATTCAGTTTCATGTGAGATCACCGATTGTGAATTAATTAATAATTAATTCACTGAACTCTCACTAGTGTAAGTTTCGTTACAACTAGTACAACTGAGCTTAACTCACTTAACTGAGTTAAACTACTTCACCACTCACATAACTACACTTATAACTCTATTACAACTTCAATTCACTTAGTTACAACTAATTCGACTTCCATGTCCCACCAGTCAACCTTTGAACTCGAATTTCCTATAGCTAATTGATTTTCCATTTCAGTTAACTATTTTCAAGTAATTATGAGAAAATAGATTAATATTTATTGTCCAATTTATTTAAGGGAAAAATAAATTAGACACACATTTCTTGTTGACTTTTCAACATGATGAGCATATTTCAATATTCTATGACAATACCAGTGCTATAAGTATCTCCAAGAATCTAGTGATGCATTCCAAGACCAAACATATTCCAATTAAGTTCCACTTTTTTTGAGAAAAAGTAACAAAAAAGGACATCAAGTTGGAGTACATTGGGACAAAAGAAAATATTGCAGATATCTTCACCAAACCTCTCCCAAGAGAGACATTTGAGTATCTTCGACAGAAACTTGGAGTAGTTTCTTCCTCACAGTGATCTACAAAGCATTTTGCAAAAAAGACAGGGGGAGAAAAAATGTCAGGGGGAGTTACTCTTTTCCATTGATGTGAAAGGGGCAAAGAAATATCAAAAGAATGAAGATATGGGGAGCACATGAAGACATGGGGAGAATTGTTCACAGGGGGAGCATGAGTCTTTCCATCAATGCCAAAGTGGGATATTGTTGGAAAATCGATTGTCATTGATGTCAACCTCAGAAGAAGTTCAGAAGCTTCTAGAAGTAATGGGTGTATTTGAAGAAGTCTCCAAAGTAGTTCCTTTATGGTGTATCTTTAATCATGACCCTCATGGGAAGATACTTTGAATAAATCTACAAGAAACCCTAAGAATATGGTTAGTAAGCCCTAGAGGTGAGGTCATGAAGCCCAAAGTTGATTGAAGAAAAAGAGTATGAAGGACATCATAAATGCATGCAAAACTCTCATAGATAGATGGTCCTCATCATACCATTTCCAATGGTTGGTGTATTCCATGTGGTTCCTCGTGTTTGAGAAGTTATACCCTCTTAAACATGAAGCATCGAAGTGTGGTTAAAAATCCCCTAAACGATTGCAACAAGAAGTTACAAGTCGGACCCAAAATTAATTAAAGGAGAAAATTTGTTGCAAATAAGAAGTTACAGGTCATCCCTAAAATAAAATAAAGGATTTACTTGGAAGGGTATAAATACATATCAAATATCATCTCATTATTACCAAGTAATCAAGCAAGTATGTGATCTCTTAGTGAATCTGAGGTAGTGAATCTAAGGTAGAGAAGTTATGTGAAGGAGAAAGTCTCAGAACCACATATTTGAGAGGGGTTTCTAGTAACCCTAATTGAGCATACCCCTACGGGTCAAGCATAGGGCATCGTGTGATACCCTTGTAGGTTGCACAAGACTTGTCACACGAGGCCCCCGTTAGTTTCCCAGTTTAGTCCAATGAGGTTAAAGGAAAGGTTGAAGAAGGAGCTATATTTTTTATGTTGAAGTTGAGCAAGGTTTGTTGGTATGTGATATTATGCATTAGATTCTCATATGATAAAAGGTATGGTTTTCTATATGACTTGAATTTTTCATCTTGATGTTATGGTATATTCTTTGAGGCATATCTAGGAGGTCTTTGGCACATGCCTAGAGGTATAGCTTAGTGATTTTGGGAATATGATTTCAGGGACATGGCACATGCTTTGTTGTACATCGTGGATATTATGTTACATTATTGAGGCATGCCTTGGTGATGTTGGGAATATTTTTTGAGAGATGTTCTTGGTGATCTTGGCATAAGTCTTATATGGTTGGAACTAGTTTTGACGATGGTGATGTATCAGTATCAGTGACAGTAACAATGAGATGTTGAGTCTCCATTTATATTCAAGGGAGGAAGGAAGATGAAAGGAAAGGGAGTTGTAGCTTCCTTCAGGTTGGTGCTTGTAAATTAGGGGGTTGGAGCCTCCTTCCAATTGGAGCTGGAGAATCTAGAGAGTTGTAGCTTCCTTCAAGTTGGAGCCTATAAATCAAGGGGTTGGTGTCTCCTTCCATTTGGTGGTGGATAATTTTGGAATTTGATGCTTCCTATGAATGTAATCTTCTAATATATAAGAAATCATTCTGTGGTTTTCTCCCATTTTGATTTCCACATAAAATTCCTACTGTGGTTTTCTCCCATTTGGATTTCCACGTAAAATTCCTATGTACTGTGTATTTTTGGTTATATGTTTATGGTATCTTGAATGGAATCATAAGTGATAAATTGGTGATATATTAAATGATTACATATTGTGATTAAAAGTGGTAAAAATATCCCAATATTAATTCAACCCCCCTCTCGGTATTAGTGAATATTCCAACAATCAAATCAATGAACTAGGGTTAATTAATTGATAGTTCTTTTAATGAGATAGAAACCCTAATTTTGAAAATTAAAAGAGAAAAAGGAAGAAAACTCATATAGAATTTGTTGTTGTAAATGAAGAATATTCTTGAGATGAAATGTGAAGTTATGAGAGTGCCACAAAACTGATCTATGTCTCAGTACAACTTGCACACTCAACTCCATTTTTTTGCACAAGAGGACTTGTTTTGATCTCCAATAGAAAGATATATGTGTAATATAACCAATAAACACTAGATCTACTATTGTAAAGATAAATGAATTAAGTATCCATATTAAATAGACTTTCTATCCTCCAAGGGGATGCCACCTTCCTTTCCCTCGCTACGATGCAACCTCTCTTGAGGTATAAGGATTGAAATTTCCAAGGTATGAGTGGAGCTATGCCAATGAAAATTCCCTAGGAAATCAAACCTACAATATTGGAACTAGGTTGCCCAAAGGACTCCATATTAGAGATGTTGGAGATGATATGTGTAAGTAGCCTTAGGGGCTTGAGAGAGGTGGAGGGAGATCAACAATTAACTCAAGAATCTACCTTTAAATTAGATTTTTCAAGATAAAAGATTCACCTTAGGTGTTTCAAAGATATATTAGAAAGAGGAATAGAAGGGTATTTATATCAAAGATATTAGCCTCAAGGTGTAAGAGAATGTAACATAAGCTATTAGGGTACTTAAGTGGTACAAAACCATCATACAACACCATTTAGTTGTGTATGTGGGTTTGGTTATAACAGTAATGTGGGGTTTTATGCCCAAAATGACCCTCTATTACATGACTTGTGGATTGATGGTCATTGTACCGTAAAGGAATCTACATTATGGTAACATCAAGAGATCAAGAGGGTTTATTGTGTTTGACCCAAGTTGAATTTGCAAATATGAATTTTAAATGATTTTGGGAAACGATGGACCCAATTTAAGGCATCCTAAGTGACCCTAACCCAACATAGGAGGTTTGTGCCTCCATCGAGGACAACGATGTTAAGGAATGCCCCAAGGGGTTAAAATAAGTCAATTTGGCTATCAATGTTTGGAGACTAGGGGGAAATACAAACATAAGAAACCCACCCAAGCATTAGATATTTTAGTGAGGCCCCATGTCTAAGCTAGGGTGAGGGACATTATAGGAAGGTGATCTATCACATTAGAGTAGTAGTTGGGAGGTACTTCCTCATAATTACTAGGTCACTTATGAACATTGTTGGCCCTTGACCAGGTTTTGTGGAAATGTTGGTCATGTTTGACCAATTTTGGGACTTTGACGAGCTGGTTGAAGACAGAGCGCCAGGTGAAGTGGAGATCATGGGATCTCGCCCCCTTTTGCGGGCATTTTTGGGGTTAGGGTTTATGTAACGGGTATGGGATGTCGGACCATGGGTTTACCCATGATTTGGCCCCTTTTGTAATGTATAAATAGAAAGGTAGGTGATGTAATTAGGGAGGTGCTAAGGGTGATATCATGCTAAGTGAAAGCAATGTAAGTATTCGATCTATGTGATTGTAAAGGCTTTGTGCATACTGTGTGTTGAGAAATTGTAGAGCCGAGTGCAAGTGATTATAAAGAGGCTTTGTGTTGTGCCAAGATCAAGGAAGGAGGATCTAGCGAGGTACGTGTAGATCTCATGTCCTATGTGGAGTTGGTTTTGTGGCTCTATGCATGTGAGAAGATTGAAAGAAGATAATAAAGAAGACAAAGAGTTGGTGAATGTAGCCCCACGCTGGGGGTGAACCACGTATATCCCGTGTTATGATTGCTTTGTGTGATTGATGTGATTTATTCCTAGTGTTTTCATCTTTATGTATGTTATATGCATCTAATATAGTAGCTTAGTGCTTAGAAATATGAATTAATGCTAGATTTGATCTATTTCTATGTGCTAAGTGCTTGGATGTGTTAGATCTTGTTGAATACTGCGCTGCTATGTAATTAGGGTTTTACATGCGATGTGAATAAGGGTTAAATGTTAATGAATGCTAACTTCTAAGTGCTCTATTAAGTATTATAATCACAGATTTGTGTCCTAGCTAGGTTGTAGACACTTGAGTCATGCAACCCCCCCTGCCTCTAGCTCGGGTGAGACTTCATCTGCTTTGCAGGTGTTGCCGAAAGGGGCAGTATTTAGGGTTTTGTTGGTGCGTTGTGGAAGCATTGAACCCCGAGTCTGCTTTTGTGCCAACAAATGGTTTTGTTCCCGGGACCTGAAACTGCGATTGTTGGGAACTAAAGAAAAGAAGAAAGCTCTATGCGTAGATCTCTTGTTGTGGTGTCCAGTACTCTAATTGACTTGTGAAGCTATGTGCTAAGAAAAGAATCTCGATATGAAGAAAAGAGGCAAGATATTAAAACTTTGTGCTCTGATAAAGGTAAGAAAAGTGGAAATTTTTGTTTCAAAAGAATGGATCTAGGTATGTTTGATAGATTTGGTCCTAGTCTGAAAACGAGGGCATAGCTAGAAGAAAGAAGATATGATATGAATAGATCTGATAGAACTAGTGAAAGATATGTTATTCCTATGCATAGAAATAACTGTTGTACTAACAAGTGGATGCAGGATCCTAGAAAGATTTTTTTGCAGATCCACTACTGTGATCCCAGTGCATAGTGCAGGAAAGGTTGGGGATCATTCAAGAAAAAGAGAGGATTGACTCTTTGTTATAATTGTAGAAGATCGGGACACCTTGCTAAGGAATGCCTTGGTCGAGGTCCTATTTTCCTTTGTTGTAAGTCTACTGGACATGAAGTTTTAGATTTCCCTAGAATGATTGCTAAAGTTGAAAAGATGAACCTGAGACAAGAATACCATGAGGAAGGTTAAGAGACTAAGAATATGCTCAAGAAAAAGAAAGAATCAGAGACTATATTATTGAAGATGAAAGAAACATTGAATGATCACAGAGACATCGGTTTATCAGATATATTAAAAGAGAAAGAGTGCATAGAAACAAGAATAGGACATTTAGACATAGACTGTGTATTGGATGCAGAAACACAGGTGAACATTATGGCAGAAAGAACTTGGGAAATTTTGGGAAAGCCTGTTATGGTTCCTTCACTGGGAGGAATATGATTGTTTAAAGGAAAGTTGATAACCCTATGTGGAAGACTTACCCATGTACTTATGAGTTCTCATGGAGCATCGACAGAAGAAGAATTTGAGGTCATTAAGTTTGCTGAGAACAACACTTCTTTTGCACTTTTGTTAGGAAAGACCTGGATTGAGAGAGATCATATCCGAAGGAAAGAAGAAGAAGAAGTTATAAAACAGAAAAAGAAAGACTTAAAGGATTTCATGTCTAGGAGAATAGTGTGCTTAATAGAAGAACAAGAGGACAAGTCGAAGCAACTGAGGACCATATACCTAGTTGTCGAATTTAAAAGAACACAGGAATAATTTAAGAAATTATCCATGCAGGAGAGGAGAGCACCTACTCCAGTGAGAGAAGAAGTAATATCTTTGAATCTTGTGAAATATCCTTAGCAGTGTGAAATTACTATGCTAAGAGCATGAAAGAATCAAAATGGAAAGAGGAAACCAGTGACTCAGATCACAGGAAAGAAAGCAAGGAAGCTTAGTAATAAGAAAGCAAAGCTAGGAAAATTGCAGGAGGTTCCAGAGAAGATGGAAATCTTGTAGAACTTGAACCTCACCGGACTAGTAGAACAACACCGACTGGCACTTCGCCACGATGAAGCGATATGACCATTGGAAGTGGAAAAATAAAAGGATGAAGGGAAAGAAGAAAAGCAGAAGAAGGGAGAAGTAACATCGCCTACAGATCCCCTCAAAGAGACAGAGAAATCCAAGAAAAGAAAGGTTTCCCCAAAGAAACCTACATCGTGGAAGAAGTCAAAAGCCAATAAAATCCCATTTCAGATTGTTCTAACAATGGATGACATTGACCTGATCATTGTTGTTGTGTCAGAAACCTTGGAGGATATCTTGCAGTTAAGAGAAGCCAAACAGGAGACAATTTTTGATAGGATCGAAGTAGAACTTAAAGGAGTATAGCAGGCTCTCTATTAGAGCCGCACAGTGTCTACTGTGCCACCACCATCAGAAGGAACAGAGTTGGGAGATGAGCCTGCCTAGCTACGCAGATTATCAGACTTGACAAAATCTCACCTTCATCGTTTCCAGGAGGAAAATGAATAGGCCACAGAGGCCCTGAAGCAATAAAACAAGGAATCCATAGAGAAACGTCGGGTTGCTCAAAAAGAAAAGGACGACCTCTAGACGAAGTTTGCAGAGGATAGAGTGCATATCTAGAAGGAGAAAGAACAACTGCTCGCAGAGCATATGAGAGTTAAAGAAGCAGTCACCAGATCACTTCTCTTTGTGATAGGCTTAGAACAGAGGGAAGAAGAAGTCATTTAGAGGTAGGTGTGGAAGCTCATTGAAGCCATTCAACAACTCCAAGAATGAATAGCAGAACTGGAACTACAAGTTGTGCCAAGAACTCCACAGGAAGTGCGATATCAAAGAGAGGAAACTGCCCAGAGCGCAGTTGAGAGAATCAAAGCATTGACCTTGGAATGAAAGCAACTCAACATTCAAAGTGAGCAGACCTATGAGTGCCTTGCAGAGGAACTAAGTACATTGGAGTCACAACTCCAGGAAGAGAAGCAACAAGAAACAAAAACGCAAGCACAGTTGAAGTTATTGTCACCGGTCAAGAGGATGAAAAGGTCCTAGGAACAGTGCACGGTTTAGCAATAGGCCCATGCCATCCAGAGTAAAGTCATGGAAGTGACCCAGAGGCTCCATCCAGTGCAGGATGAAGCTTGCACACTTTTTGAGGAGATTGAGGGACAAGGTGCATAGCTAGAACAAGTGGTCACCTCAGTTGAACAACGATTGGAAGGACGTGTCACCGAGAAGTTCATTCAGGAGTTCATCGAGCAGGAGGCTCTGGCGAAACACTAGGTCGAAGAAGCTCGAGCCAAGATCTAGGCCTTTGAAGCAGCGTTTCCCATATCAGAGTGACTCGAGATGAGTCACAGGTGAGCGTTGGGGGCCTGTTGGCCCTTGACCAGGTTTTGTGGAAATGTTGGTCATGTTTGAACAATTTTGGGACTTCGACAGGCTGGTTGAAGACAGAGCGCCAGGAAAAGTGGACATAGCGGGATCTCACCCCCTTTTCTGGGCCTTTTTGGATTTAGGGTTTATGTAACAGGTATGGGATGTCGGCCCATGGGTTTACCCATGCTTTGGCCTCTTTTGTAATGTATAAATAGAAAGCTAGGAGATGTAAGTAGGGAGGTGCTAAGGGTGATATCATGCTAAGTGCAACCAATGTAAGTAGTCGATCTATGTGATTGTAAAGGCTTTGTGCATACTGTGTGTTGAGAACTTGCAGAGCCAAGTGCAAGTGATTATAAAGAGGCTTTGTGTTGTGCCAAGCTCAGGGAAGGAGGATCTAGCGAGGTACGCGCAGATATCCTGTCCTATGCGGAGTTGGTTTTGTGGCTCTATGCATGTGAGAATATTGAAAGAAGATAATAAAGAAGATGAAGAGTCGGTGGACATAGCCCCACGCTGGGGTGAACCACATATATCCTGTGTTATGGTTTCTTTTTGTGATTGATGTGATTTATGCCTAGTGTTGTCATGTTTCTTTATGTTAGATGCATCTGATATAGTAGCTTAGTGCTTAGTAATATGAATGAATGCTACATCTGATCTATTTCTATGTGCTAAGTGCTTGGATGTGTTAGATCTTGTTGAATACTGCGCTGCTTTGTAATTAGGGTTTTACCTGCAATGTGAATAAGGGTTAAATGATAATGAGTGCTAACTTCTAATTGTTATGTTAAGTATTATAATCACAGATCTTTGTCCCAGCTAGGTTGTAGACACTTGAGTCCTGCAACCCCCCCTACCTCTACCTCGAGTGAGACTTCATCTGCTTCGTAGGTGTTGCCGAAAGGGTCGGTAGTTAGGGTTTTGTTGGTGCGATGTTGAAGCGTTGAACCCTGGGTCTGCCCCTGTGCCAACAAACATAGAATAGCGGTAGAGTGCACAATGCACCTTTTAATGGGTAGGCATATGTGGTTATCTAAGTGTAAATCTCATACACTACATTTTCCCCCCTTTGCAAGAGTTATTATTCATGAAATAGAAATAGTAGTGAGTTGCAAGGAAGGAAAGAATAAAGCAAGTGAATGGGAGTAATCTAAGGGTTCTTGTACTATAAGGAAATGCATCAATGTCATGAGGGAATCCTCCACTAGCCGAGCACATATATGTTGCAGTATGTGTGGAAACCCACATGCCTCGAATGTCAGTGCAAGGTGGATCCACGAGGGATGCCCTGCAGATTAGTATGATGTCAAGAAAGAAAGATCAAGCAATCAAACGATGCATGCCTGGAAAGAATTCCAAGATAGGGAAACAAATAAGCTTAATTACTATGTAAGAATTGTAGCAACTAAACCATGTAAATGTAAAGATAATGAGAAATAATTCTATAAATTCTATAACAGATAAACTAAACTATGAAGTTAAAAATTAGTAAGTTCTAAGTACTATGTAAGTGGAACAATAATGAGAACATGTAAGTAAACCATGATTTAATCTCATGATAATAACAATGACTTGACTATACAAACATCAACAATATGGAGAGTGGGAGTAAGAGCACATACTTGCACTTGTAGTTATGGTGTGATGATATGGGTGCATTTTGAAGTTATCTAGGTACATGTATCATAAAGGTTAGATGATTAGGGTAGGGATAGAGAGAACAACTCTTGTGAAAAGGATGAAGGATAGAGAAAAATGGAAATGAAGGGAGGCAATGATGCTAGGGTAGTCCCACAAAGGTAAGGGGAGAGAGGTGATGATGCTAGGGAAATCCTAGTGGAGGCAAGATGAGTGAAGTGATGACACTAGGGTATGCTTGGAGAAGGAAAAAGGAGAAGGGGTGGTGTTTATTTCATGACATTAACAAAAGGAAAGAGCAAAAGATATTCCCTATTGGCATTGTGCATGGTTGTAAGACCCTAGGTTAAAGTTATATTTGGACCAAAAAAACCCTTTAAACACCAACCCTTTTGGTATCACCTGCATGCATAGATGACGTCTCACCTGAGGTATCTATTGGGACTGCAGGAAACAAGTTTTTGTAGTGTTGGGGGGATGGAACGTTATGTTCCTATTCATTCTGAATTCTTTGTTATGTGTTAATTATTCTACAAGTTCTCTTATTCCATTACTTAGTGGATTTTAGGTTCATATTATCATTATAATTCAAATTACTGCATAAACTCATTACTGTAATAGTCCAAACCCTTGTTCCATGATTACACATAAAGTAAATCTACTCTAACATGTATTCAAACATATTCCATAATCAAACATATAAAATACATAGAACACGGTATTTAACGTGGTTCTCCCAACTTTTGGCTATGTCCACAATGGTTCGCTTCTTTATTATTCTTTCATTAATATCTTCAGGCTTGCACACTATGCTTACAAAGATAAATCCTAGTTATCTTGTCTCTCTCCTATCCTAGCCACTCTGCAGTGCAAGCCTTTCCCTCTCTATATCACTTCTTTAGCATTCATACATGGATTCCTCTTTTCAATAGAACTCAACAACATAGAACCTAACAGAGGAACATATTCTACAATATTTCTTGATAATAATCACTCGAAGGAAGCCCTATTCTCCCAACCCGTTACATATTTATACATAAGATTTAGGGCTTAAAAACCTATTCTATTCATCCCAAAACCCTATTACAATGCATGATTTCTTCAGTTAATTGGTTGTTCAGTTGCTTTCACCTACTTTTCCATATGCATGCTACTTTCTATTATTCTTCTATTTCTGGAACGTCGGGTTGTCATCCTTCTGTCATGCTTCCTTTTCTCCCACTTTCTTCTATTCTCTCTGTTTTATTCCTCTGTTCGCTTTATTTTGATATTTGTGTGTTGTCTTCCTTCTATGCATTGTCCTCCTGATTTGCTTCAACTACGTTCTCCTTATCCTTCGTTCTTCTTTCGTGTTCTTTTCCTATACTTAGGATTTTTACCAAAAACTGTATCCAAAACTTCCCATCCAACAAGCCCCCAACACTCACCTATGTCTCATCCCGAGCCACTTAGGAATATTTCTTGCTCTTCAATGCCACAATGAAATTTTGAGAGGTTGCCTTTGCTACCTCCACCTCTTTGATGATCGTGGTCTCTGTTTTTGTAATATCCTCTTCCCCTTGTGCAGTCAAGCTTGCGATTTTTTTCCTTTGCTTCATATGCCGCCTATTTGACCTTACCCTGCATAATGGTCAATTCCCCTATTACTCTCATTGCTTCTTCTTGAAGTGGTCTCAATCATTGTTGAAGGATATTTTGTTGATCCATCATTTTCTCTACCTCCAAGTATGACTTCCTCTGAGCCAACATCGTTGTCATACATTCTATTGGTGGGAGAGTATTTATCTTATCTGAAGCCTGTTGCGCCTTTTCGTGTGCTTCTCTTAATCGATCTTCCACAACCTTCATCTTAGGGTCCTCTACTAACTTTTTCCATATCTGTGCACTCTCCTCACAGAGTTTTGTGCATACTTATTCTACTTTCTTGATATTGGTGACTATTGTTGTCACTATTCTTTCCCCGCGTTCTCATACTTCAGGCGATATTTCTATTGTGCTCTGCAATTTTAGTCTTCAATATGCACACATAAGCCCTTAATGACTTCCCCGATCTTCAACAATTGTTCTTCCATAGTATCTTCTAGTACTATGGGGACTTCTAGGATTTCTTTGTATAGTTTCTGAACAACCGCTTGAGTTTTCTGTGCTATATTTTCAAATTCGTCCTTTTCCTTGAGGGATTTCTTTTCCCTTTCCTCATTCTCAGTTTTTTCCTTCAATACCTCCTCCACTTAGCATTCATCTTCCTTCTTTTGTTGAAGTGCAGTGTCATATTTCTCCTATAACTGGGCTCTTTCGTCCCTTATTCTTGTCAATTCTCACTGTGCTTCCTCTCCTCGATTCTTCATCTCTTGCAACAACCCTGCTTGCAAGTTATGTAGTCTATGTATTGGCATCCTTGATATCACTATGTTGAGATATCCCAGTGCATTTACCTACTCCTGTAATTCAATCATTGGAAATTCCAGCGTATTTGTCTCAATATTTAGTGTTCTATTACCATTTGTTAACTGTTTCAAGACTAGATGCACATTTTTTTCTTCCTTCCCTAGAATCTTGGACGGTCCTTCCTTGGTCCTGTGTTGTTATAACCCTAAAATGCACTACACAGGTTTACCTGGCATCAGGCCAACTCATGCCTCTTCCTAGCCAAAGCCATGCTGAATAAAACCTTGAAAAACCACTTAAAACAAGCAATCCG